>JAESUZ010002315.1:247295-279911 GCA_017311185.1 Proteles cristata cristata
TATCCATCCTCTATGTGCACACACTGCACATATCCATCCTCTGTGTGCACACACTGCACATGTCCATTCTCTATGTGCACACACTCCACGTATCCATTCTGTATGTACACACACTCCACGTGTCCATCCTCTATGTGCACACACTCCATGTATCCTTTCTCTATGTGCATAACTCCATGTATCCATCCTCTATGCATACACACTCCAAGTATTCATCCTCTATGTGCGTACACTCCACATATCCATTCTCTATGTGCACACACTCCATGCGTTCTCTTATATGTACACACTCCATGTATCCATTCTCAATGTGCATAACTCCATGTATCCATCCTCTGTGCATACACACTCCAAGTATTCATCCTCTATGTGCGTGCGTACACTCCATGTGTCCATTCTCTTATGTACACACACTCCACGTATCCATCCTCTATGTGCACACACTCCATGTATCCATTCTCTATAAGCATAACTTGGTGTATCCATCCTCTATGCATACACACTCCATGTATTCATCCTCTATGTGTACACACTCCATGTATTTATCCTCTGTGTGCATACACTCCATGTATCCATTCTCTTATGTGCACACACTCCATGCATCCATCTGCTATGTGTACACACTCTACCTATCCATTATCTTATGTGCATATACTCCACATATCCAATCTCTTATGTGCACACACTCCATGTATCCATTCTCTTATATGTACATACTCCATGTATCCATTCTCTATATGCATAACTCCGTGTATCCTTCCTCTATGCGTACACGCTCCATGTATTCATCCTCTATGTGTACACACTCCGTGTATCCATCCTCTATGTGCATACATTCCACGTATCCATTCTCTTATGTGCACACACTCCACGTATCTATTCTCTTATATGTACATACTCCATGTTTCCATTCTCTATGTGCACACACTCCGTGAATGCATTTTCTTGTGTGTACACACTGTGTGTTTCCATCCTCTATGTGCATACACTCTGCTTATCCATTCTCAGTGTGCACACACTGCATTTCTCCATTCTCTAGTGTGTACAAAATCCGTGTCTCCATCCCCTGTGTGCACACACTCCGTGTCTCCATCCTCTTGAGTGACCACACTCAGTGTATCCATTCTATTGAGTGCACACACTCCATGTATGCATTCTCTTGTGTGTACACACTGTGTGTATTCATTCTCTTTTGTGCATACACTCAATGTATCCATCCTTTTTGTGCACACACTCAGTGTATCCATTCTATTGAGTGCACACAGCCCGTGTATGCATTCTCTTGTGTGTACGCATTCTGTGTATCCATTCTCTTATGTGCATACATTATGTGTATCCAATGTCTTGTATGCATACACTCCATGTATCCATTCTATGTGCACACTCAGTGTGTCCATCCTCCTTGTGCATATACTCCATGTCTCCATCCTCTATGTGTACACACTCAGTGTGTACATCCTTTATGTGCACCCACTCTGTGTCTCCATCCTCTATGTGCACACACTCCGTGTATCCATCCTCTATGTGCACACACTCCATGTATCCATTCTCTATGTGCACACACTCCATGTATCCATTCTCTTGTGTGCACACACTCCGTGTCTCCATCTCTTTGTGTGCATACACTCAGTGTCTCCATCTCCTTGTGTGCATACACTCTGTGTCTCTATCCTCTTGAGTGACCACACTCAGTGTATCCATTCTCTTGAGGGCACGCACTCCGTGTATGCATTCTCTTGTGTGTACACACTCTGTGAATCCATTTTCTTGTGTGTATACACTACATGTATCCATTCTCTTGTGTGCACACACTCCATGTATCCATTCTCTTGTGTGCACACACTCCAGGTATCCATTCTCTATATGCATACATTCTGTGTATCTATTCTCTTTGGGCACACACTCCGTGTATCCATCCTCTTTGTGCGTACACTCCATGTGTCCATTCTCTTGTGTACACACCCCGTGTATCCATTCTCTTGTGTGCACACACTCCATGTCTCCATCCTCTTGTGTGCATACACTCCATGTATCCATTCTCTATGTGCACACACTTCATGTATCCATTCTTTATGTGCATACACTTCATGTATTCATTGTCTTATGTGCATAAAACCCATGTATCAATTCTCTATGTGAATACAGTTCATGTATCCATTTTATATGTACACACACTCCGTGTCTGTTCTCTTGTGTGTAAAAATCCCATGTATCCATTGTCTTATGTGCATACATTCCATGTGCCCATTCTCTAGTTTGCATACATCCATGTATCCATCCACTTAATATGCATACACCCCATGTATCCATTCTCCTGTGTGCACACACTTGTATATCTATTCTCTTGTGTGTACACACCCCGTGTTTCCATTCTTTATGTGCATACATTCCATGTATCCATCCTCTATGTGCACACACTCTGTGTATCCATTCTCTAGTGTGCACGCAGTCCATGTAACCATCCTCTATGTGCATACACTCCATGTATCCATTCTTTATGTGCATACTCCGTGTATCCATCCTCTATGTGCACATACTCCGTGTGTCCATTCTTTTATTTGCACACACTCCATGTATCCATTCTCTAGTGTGGATAGACTCCGTGTATCTATTCTCTTGTGTGTACACACTCTGTGTATCCATTCTCTAGTGTGCACAGAATCCTTGTGTTGATCCTCTTGTGTACACACACTCTGTGTATCCATCCTCTTGTGTATATACACTCCGTGTATCCATTCTCTTGTGTTCACACACTGTCTCTCCGTTCTCTAGTGTGCACCACTCTGTGTATCCATTCTCTTATGTACATATAATCCACGTATCTGTTCTCTTATGTGCATACATTATGTGCATCCATTCTCTTGTGTACACACTTGTGTATTCATCCTCTTATATGCATACACTCCATGTATCCAGTCTCTTGTGTGTACACACCCCGTGTATCCATGCTCTTGTGTGCACACACCCCATGTATCCATTCTCTTGGGTTCACACACTCCATGGATCCATCCTATATGTGCACACACTCTGTGTATCCATCCTTTATATGCATACAGTCATTTATCTATCCTCTATGTGAATGTACTCCCTGTATCCATTCTGCTATGTGCACACACTCCGTGTATCCATTCTCCTCTGTGCATACACTCCCTCTATCCATTCTCTTGTGCATAGACTCCGTGTATCCATTCTCTTGTGTGCATACACTCTGTGTGTCCATCCTCTTGAGTGCATACAGTTAGTGTATCCATCTCCTGTGTGCACACACTTGGGTATCCATCCTCTTATGTGCATAAACTCCATTTATCCATTCTCTTTTGTGCACACACCCCATGTATCCATTTTCTTATGTGCATACACAACATGTATCCATTCTCTTCTGTGCACACATTCCATGTATCCATTCTCTTATGTTTATATACTCTGTATATCCACTTTTGTGTGCACACACCCTATGTATCCATTCTCTTATGTGCACACACCCCGTTATCCACTCTATTATGTCCATACAGTTTGTGTGTCCATTCTCTTGTATGCACACAGTCCATGTATCCATTCTCGATGTGAATACAATTCGTGTATCCATCTTCTATGTGCACACACTCCATGTATCCATTCTCTTATGTTTATACACTTTGTGTATCCATTCTTATGTGCATACACAACATGTATCCATTCTCTTCTGTATACACACTCCATGTATCCATCCCCTTATATGCATACACTCTGTGTATCCATTCTCTTATATGTACACACTCCATGTATCCATTCTCTTATGTGTACACACTCCATGTATCCATCCTCTTATATGCATATACTCTGTGTATCCATTCTCTTATGTACATATAATCCACGTATCTGTTCTCTTATGTGCATACATTATGTGCATCCATTCTCTTGTGTGCACACTTGTGTATTCATCCTCTTATATGCATACACTCCATGTATCCAGTCTCTTGTGTGTACACACCCCGTGTATCCATGCTCTTGTGTGCACACACCCCATGTATCCATTCTCTTGGGTTCACACACTCCATGGATCCATCCTATATGTGCACACACTCTGTGTATCCGTCCTTTATATGCATACAGTCGTTTATCTATCTTCTATGTGAATGTACTCCCTGTATCCATTCTGCTATGTGCACACACTCCGTGTATCCATTCTCCTCTGTGCATACACTCCCTCTATCCATTCTCTTGTGCATAGACTCCGTGTATCCATTCTCTTGTGTGCATACACTCTGTGTGTCCATCCTCTTGAGTGCATACAGTTAGTGTATCCATCTCCTGTGTGCACACACTTGGGTATCCATCCTCTTATGTGCATAAACTCCATTTATCCATTCTCTTTTGTGCACACACCCCATGTATCCATTTTCTTATGTGCATACACAACATGTATCCATTCTCTTCTGTGCACACATTCCATGTATCCATTCTCTTATGTTTATATACTCTGTATATCCACTTTTGTGTACACACACCCCATGTATCCATTCTCTTATGTGCACACACCCCGTTATCCACTCTATTGTGTCCATACAGTTTGTGTGTCCATTCTCTTGTATGCACACAGTCCATGTATCCATTCTCGATGTGAATACAATTCGTGTATCCATCTTCTATGTGCACACACTCCATGTATCCATTCTCTTATGTTTATACACTTTGTGTATCCATTCTTATGTGCATACACAACATGTATCCATTCTCTTCTGTATACACACTCCATGTATCCATCCTCTTATATGCACACACTCCGTGTATCCATTCTCTTATGTGTACACACTCCATGTATCCATCCCCTTATATGCATACACTCTGTGTATCCATTCTCTTATATGTACACACTCCATGTATCCATTCTCTTATGTGTACACACTCCATGTATCCATTCTCTTATATGCATATACTCTGTATATCCATTCTCTTTTACGTACACACTCCATGTATCCATCCTCTTATATGCATATACTCTGTGTATCCATTCTCTTATATGTACACACTCCGTGAATCCATTCTCTTATGTGTACACACTCTGTGTATCTCTCCTCTTATGTGCATACCCTCCTTGTATCCTTTCATTAATGAGCACAACTCCATGTATTCATTCTTTTCTTTGTGAGACTTTAGATTGCACAGCCCACTCCACACTTTCGCTCTGACAGGCAACACTGGGGAAGTGTTGGCACACAACACGTATTTGTCAGATCATCACTGTTGCAATGTCCATTCTGGCATTTGTCTCCTTGCGCACAGATGGAGAGTTTCTCCAGGGTGTTTGTCCAGGAATGGAATTAGGGGCCGCTAGAGAATTTAGCGTTTCAACCCATCTGTATGTTTCTAAATCACCTCCGGACGGGGAGTTTATTTTCTGTGTCTCCCATTAAAAGGAAGGCCCGAGAGGGCAGAAACTTTTTCTGGTTTTGGTCTCCATCATGTCCCTTGGAGCCTTCAGAGTGTCTAGTAGAGAGTAAATACTCAATCCAGTTTATAGACACTTAATGAATATATAAATGATGAACAAGTGAATTATTTTTGCATGAAATTGTGTTTGTGGCACATGTGTGAGTTTTATCCTTTTTCATGCAGCAGGCTCTCATGACATTAAGTATTTTTTAAAATAGCATTTTTTAAAAATAGTTGATTCCGGACATCCTTAGGGACATGTTTCATGAATTCATTTTTAGTTTCTTGCATTCATAGACCATGTTATCCTAATGCACACATGGGTGAGTGGCTGTGTGTGTGTTCAAATGGGCAGGGGTAGATCCACAGAAGTGAAATTATTGGACCGAAAGGTTTGTGCATATTAAACTTTTATAATCATTGCCAAAATATTCACTGTTAAGGATGAAGCAACCTCTTCTCCCACAGCCAGCTGTGAAGATGTCCATTTTCCCCCCTCTGGTCAGTCTTGGGTGGGATCAATTCTTTCATGTTTGTCTGTCTGCTGGGGGTGTGGGAGGGGGGAAATGACATCTCCTTTTGGTTTCAAAGTCTGGATTTTGGGACACAGAGAGGTGTTATTTGTCACTGGATCAGGAGGAGATCCAGGTTTTGTGGAGCCTGGGGCTTTAAAATTTGGGGGACCCTCTGAGAAAAAGAATATAAAGTGACAAATATGAAAACTTGGTACAGATTTGAAAATTTATTTGGAATGAGTACAGAAATCATAACAAATCACTCACAGTCCCATGAAATTGCTCAAGTACTATAAAGGATCACAAAGTCAAAAAATGACTTAAAATGTTTTATTAATTAACTGATTGATACACCTCTGTAATACTCTTACTCCCATGTGGGTTTGGTTTTGTTTTGTTTTGGCTGCGCTCACATCCATTACTTCCTCTTATGAAAATAATTTTGTAACGTAGTTTTGCTTAGAGAGAGCAGGAAGATAATATAGCCTTAAGGATGGTTATACAAAATGCAAACAGTGTATGATTCCACTTACATGAGGTGCGTAACGTAACGTAAGCAGAATCAGAGATGGAAGATGGAATGTGGTTCCCCTGGGGTGGAGGCAGAGGGGGATGGGGAGTGAGTGTTTAATGGGTACAGAGTGTTAGTTTTGCAAGATGAGAAGGTTCTGGACGTACTGGAATGGACTTACTACTGCCTTGTAAGCTAAAAAATGGTTAAGATGGTAAATTTTTTACATCGGCCTTGGGTCAACGACCTCGGAGCCTGCGGAGGCAGCTCTCTGCTGAGATTGAGGGAATGAGCAGCATCTGGTACATTCCTACAGATTTACCAGTGTTTGTGACGAGAGCTGGTCACATTTCACAACAGGTGCGCTGTTGTGTACTGACCAAGAATGTTGTTCATGGTGGGTTAACCAACGGTCGCTTAGAATATGTTTTACTTGATTGAGTAACATTCTCAAATAGATGGTTTTCAAGACCCAGAAAAGTCCCCCTTCTCAAAAATCTCTCATGGATTTTCACATTAAGACAAACCAAGTAAATTCCCATCTCATCAGTCGCTACCACGTTCATGCAGAGTCCTAGAGCTTCAATTACACTTGGCATTTGGCTTAGAGAGTTTGATTTGCCACTTTTTGTGAACATCTTCCCCCATTATTTTAATTCATTCTTTGTCTACAGTTGTGTTTAAATAAGGTCCTTTTGTTTTCCCACTTTGACTCCTCCCCCCAAGTGTGCATGATGAGTGTAATAATAACTCCTGTGAAATTTTTGTTAGCTGGAGAATAAATATTCCCTCTCATCCGGTCTAGCACATCTTTATTTGAATTATGCATCATCTGGGTAAACGCAGCCCGCTGCGCTCCATGCACAATCTTCACCATCTGTATATATTTACCCAGTTTGAAAACCTATTTGATGCAAGTAACGCCGTTCCGGTTGAAACCTTTTACAAACAGCGATATGAAAACTTCCACATTCAAAAACCCAGCCTGGGTCCCATGATAGATTGTGTATTGTCATTGCAAATACCGCCGAGCTCACATTTTCTGGGGGAAGAAACAAACAAACGCCAGCTTTTCAACCACATTGATTCAAATATTGTTCATTGCATCAGCTCACAGTGAAAGCTCATGGTCCTCATTAAAAGTAGCAAATGAAATGAAGCTAGTGGTACCTCCCTGCACACTTTTTGGTGACCCGCAGATTACGGTGTTCTATTTGCCATTGTTCCCATTTTTCTTTCTGCTTTTAATTTCCTCTTTGGAAGAGTCTTGGTTCTTGTGCTGAGAAGAAAATGCCTAGTGCAGTGGTTTTCACACCTACATCTATTCGACTGTCATGATTCTGCTCCCCTCTTATTACGATTTTCGTCTAACAGCGTTTTTAGTTATTTTGCAGCCCCCTTCCAGCCTTCTTTTCTTTTGGACAGAAATTTGGCTTCCACGAGCAGACGCCCTGTTTTGGCACATTTCAAATCTGATGTGGTTGATAAAGAAACATCTACAGATTTGATCTGGAATTAAATCACATACAAGCGCAGCTGCAGTGCTTTTTAAAATTGCTGGTATGTTGTCCTGGGTGGTGCAGAGCAGCTGTGTGATCAGATAACCGGCCCGCTATCACAGCTGATGAGTTGGCAGGTTGATGAGTGTGTCCGGGAACCCTGTCACCCAGGTGTCTCCTCCAGGGAGCTTCTCGGAGGAGGGAACGTTATGTGACACTTGGGCCGATACCCAGACACACGTCCTCACAACCAGTCTTAGCGTGCCGTTGGTCTGCCGGGCGTGACCCAAGTAACCCGGGGATTCTGCTGAAATCCACACCCCACTTTTCCAAGCTGTTCCCGTCGTCAGCGCTGCCTGGATGGGCTCCTTGTTGACAGAGACTTTGTGTGTTGACTAGGCATTGGTGATGAGGGATCCTCCACTTTCAGAGTTTATACTTCCCATGTTTAGAACAATTTTCCACACCCAGCTTCTGCTTTGTACGTTTCAAACCTTATTTCTTCCTCCCGGTTCTCGTGATTTGCTGCCCTGCACCACAAGACACGTTCGTAGCATGGTAAGGATCTTTGTACGGCGGTGCCAGGCTAGCACAGTACAGTACTTTTGGAGCAATCTTACCCCAGGACAGTTGCTAAAATCTTTATAGCTATTGCTGTGTATGCATATACTAGTAAGTGTGATGCTGGAACTATAACTAGATGTAGTTACATAGCTATAACCTTAGGTATATCCATATATACGCATGTATATACATATGCATAACTGATAATAACTAATAACAGAAATAGGGCTGCCAGATAAAATTTGAACTTCAGACAAACAGTGAGCACCTTTTTTTTTTTTCAGTGTAGGTATGTACTATGCTATGTGTCCCAAATATTGCACAGGACATATTTATGCTAAAAGTTATTCATGGTTTATCTGAAGTCCAGATCTAACCGGGTTTCCTGTATTTCTACTGCTTAATCCTGCAACCCTAGACACACATACTGTCCACAAAATCTGCCCCCGTCACTCAGGCTGCCTTTAGCTAAGTCCCAAAAATGCCTGTGACCACCTCAATGCTGTCCAGTATAAGATTGTGGGGTTTTTTATGTTTATTCCTTTATTTTGAGTGGGGAGAGGGGCAGAGAGATAGGGATAGAGAGAATCCCAAGCCAGTTCCGCACTATCAGCGCAGAGCCTGATGTGGGGCTCGACCTCACGAACTGAGAGATCACGACCTGAGCCAAAATCAAGAGCCCAGACCCTTAACTGACTGAGCCACCCAGGCACCCCGGTTTTTGGGGGGTTTTGTTTTATTTTTTGTTTTATTTTTTTTTTATAATTTTTTTTAATGTTTTATTTATTTCTAGGAGAGAGAGAGAGAGACAGCGTGAGCAGGGGAGGGTCAGGGAGAGAGGGAGTCACAGACTGAAACAGGCTCCAGGCTCCGAGCTGGCAGTCAGCACAGAGCCCGACGCGGGGCTCGAACCCACGAACCGCGAGATCATGACCTGAGCCAAAGTCGGACGCTCAACCGACTGAGCCACCCAGGCGCCCCTGTTTTGTTTTATTTTTAAGGAAGGAGATACCAAAGCAAAAACGGAAGGTGATTTCAACCAATTGCATTTAAGATATCTCACTTTTGCAAACGTTACTGAAACACCTTGCTAGACTTTTAGAAGGGGGCAAGAGTGGAAGTTTGAAGTTTAACCTTCGCCGGGAATCTGTAACTGAAAAGAGACATTTTGAGCCTTTTTTCTATTTTGGTGTTTGTAGTGGGTTGAATAATGTCTCCCCCAAATGGGCATCCACCCAGAGCCTCAGAATATGACCTTATTTGGAAGTAGGTTCTCTGCAGATGTCATTGCCTACATGTCATGAGATGAAAGGACCCTAGATGTAGGTGCCCTCCTGAGAGGGATGAGGATGCATGAGACACAGAGAAGATGGTGTGAGGGCGGGGCAGAGATTGGAGAGGTACATCTTTCCGAAAGTCACACCAGGAGCCACTGCAGTCAGAGAGGCTAGAAGGACCCTCCCCTTGGTTTCCGACTGGCCTCCAGACAGTGAGAGCATCAACCTCTGTTATTTTACGCAACACAGTCTGTGTTAACTTATCACAGCAGCCCTAGAAAACTAATACAGTGTGCAACTCTTTCTTAGTAATCCGTGAGAGGAATAGACATAACTGGTGATTAGTGATGGGGACTGGGTTGCCATGTGTGTTGGAGTAAGTTTTAACTCGTCAGTGAAACATTTCCCATGGTGGGCGTGTCAGTGTCCTGGGGCCACCATCACAAAACACCACAGGCCGGGGGCTTCAACAACAGAAATCATTTCACTGGGTACTAGGGGCTGGAAATCCGAGATCAAGGTGAGTGCAGGGTGGGGGCCTCCTCAGGGAAGGGTCTGTTCCAGTCTTCCCTCACTTGGCTTGTGGACAACAGCCTTTCCCTGCATGGGTTCAGCTCTGCCTTCAGTACCTGTGTGTGTCCAGACTTTCCCTTTCTTCAACGACACCAGTCATGCTGGATTAGGGCCCATCCTAATGACCTCATTTTACCTTGATTACCTCTGTAAACCCCCAGCTCCAAGTAAAGTCACATTCTGAGGTTCTGGAGGTTAGGACTTCAAATTTGGGGGTGGGGGGGATGCAATTTAATCCATAACAGCAGGATTTTTAATATTATGTTATCAGATTGAATGAAGATTCTTCTTTTTCTTTTTTTAATTTTTTAATTAATTAATTAATTAATTTTTTTTTTTAGAGAGAGAGACAGAGCGTGGGCAGGGGAAATACAGAGAGAGGGAGACACAGAATCTGAAGCAGCTCCAGGCTCTAAGCTGTCAGTATAGAGCCTGACACAGGGCTCAAACCCACGAGTGCGAGATCATGACCTGAGCCGAAGTTGGATGCTTACCTGAGCCACCCAGGTGCCCCAACATTTTAAATTCTCGTGTAGCATGTTAACCTGTTCACAGATAGTATCTGTTTGACCAGCCTAGTCATGCTTTAAAATCAACAGTGAGAATTCTGCTTTTATTACCCTCTTAATGTACAAGCGTACAAACATATTCAGACTCCTCTGGTTCCTGTTGTGGTTTGGTCTTTGCTCTCGAGCAGTCAGCATCAGTCGGCAGATCGAGGTAGATCTGCCGGTGGGAGACAGAGAACCCCGCTGGGCCAGCAGTGGTGGTGGCTGGTCGAGGCGAGCTTGGTGGTGGTGAGGGCTGTACCCTTACGAGAATAATTTTACAGTTGCTTGTGATTTTCATCTGGCTCCAGAACCTCATTGCTGCCACATTTTAAATACAGGTTTTGTTATATTATTCATGTACGGGAAAGCCAGTAAAATTTTCCCAGTTTCCCTAAGTGCAGAAGGCCAGGGGGAGAGGATAACATTTATTGAGCACTTCCTGCGTGCTGATCATTTTTTATTCCCTGATTGGTTCATGTAAGCCTCAAGCTCCCCGCTAATGAGTGGGCTGCTCTAATGAGAAAGGTGTGACAGGAGTGTCACCAACCCGGAGCCAGCACATAGTAATTGCACAATTAGTGTGAGCCGTATTGGCGGTCTTCGTAATTTTACCTCTTAATTAGCAGACTCCAGAATTGGTACTACGACCTTCCTGCACCCTCTCCATGCCCAGCTCTGGTCCTTCTCTGGAGCTAGCTTCCTGCCAGCCGGCTTGCCCTTGAAACATGCCCCTGCCTCCGGGCCTTTGCGTCTGCTGTGTGCTCTCACGGCTGGCTTCCTTCTCTTGGCCATACCTCCCGCTGGCTCTGCCGCTCTATAGATAGTCTCTGGTTTCCTTGTCTAAAACATCCTCCCTCACGTCCCTCTCTCTTCCATGACCACCAGTCTATTTTTCGTTGTAGGACTCATCGGCCCGACATCATTTTATATTTTTGTTTGTAGCCCACCTCCTCAGCGGGAACATTAAGTCCCAAGAGATCAAAGACCCGTCTTGGTGGTTTCAGCAAATCACCTGAAAGAGGCTCTGTGGAAACTCACGAAACAGATAATGAAATGAAACTTGCTGGGTGAAATCATGCCTGTCCGGGGCAGAGGGCCTGGCTATTTTGGTGGCTTTGCAACTCCTGCCCTGGCACCGAGTCTGGCTCAATGAGGGGCTCAATCCGTTTTATCGCACGAGCAAATGCACGAGTGTATGGAACATTCATATCACCGGAGCCTGCGGGAGACCTGTGATTTCTCTCTCTCTCTCTTTTTATTACTTATTTTTTAAAACTTTTAATCTAAATTCCAGTTAGTTAACATACAGCATCATTGCCAGTTTGCTTTCTTTTGCACAGAGCCTGTCTGATGTGCCATGTTGCATGCACGGTGGGGCTGTGAGCAGGGCCTCCCCAGGCCTCCCCATCCCCCCACCAGGCTATTTTGTTTTTTGGTTGCTTTTCTCTGCTCACCCAGGAGCACTGACGCCTCACTGCAGAGCCTCACTCAGGCTGTTGCCAAGGAAACTGTAGCCCACGCGTGGGCCAGGGAGCCAGGCTGTGGAGATGGAGGAAGGGATGCAGCATCTGGAATTTTCCGTGCTCTCAAGGTGAATGTATGTGGCTTCAAAAACACCTCAGGACCCTCCAGACCTGGGCTGCCCCCCAACATCCGTAGTCTCTGAGCACCTGAAATGTGGCCCGTCCAGTTCAAGAGGGGCCATCACTGCGAAGTGTGCTATGGCTTTCCAGGAGTCGGTGTAGAAATGAATTTTTTTTTTTATATTTTTATTTATTTCTAGGAGAGAGAGAGAGACAGTGTGAGCAGGGGAGGGTCAGAGAGAGAGGGAGTCACAGACTGAAACAGGCTCCAGGCTCTGAGCTGGCAGTCAGCACAGAGCCCAACGCAGGGCTCGAACCCATGAACCGCGAGATCATGACCTAAGCGAAAGTCAGACGCTTAACCGACTAAGCCACCCAGGCGCCCCTAGAAATGAATTTTTTAAAAATACCTCCTCCAAATTCTGCAGATTGATTAATCTCACCCGTTTCATTATATTTGCTTTTTAAAAATAAAAACAGTAAAAAAAACAACAAAATAAATTGGTTAGTAGAAAACGTAGTTACATCGATGGCCCAAATACTTCTGTTTCTATGGGGCTGCGCTCTTCCAGGGTGTGTGTGAGCGAGCACATGAATGAACGAATGATCTTTGGTCAAAACTGGGGTTATAACTCATGCCATGTTCTATCCTGCTTTCCTTCTCTGTGTATTTCTTAAATAGTTAATTAACTATCTTAGATGAAGGGACATAATCTTCAGTAGTGGATTCAATTAGGAATGAAGTACAAGTCATTAGCCCAGGCATTCAAACACCACATATATATATATTTTAAGGAGCCATCCAGAGGGGCGCCCGGGAGGCTCAGTCTCTTAAGCATCCAACTTGGGCTCAGGTCATGATCTCACGGTTCATGGGTTCGAGCCTGCATTGGACTCTGTGCTGGCAGCTCAGAGCCTGGAGCCTGTTTCAGATTCTGTGTCTCCCTTTCTCTCTGACCCTCCCCTGCTTGTGCTCTGTCTCTCTTTCTCTTTCAAAAATAAATAATAATTAAAAAATATATATTTAAAAGGAGCCAACTCTTCCGGATTGTAAAATGCTTGGTGTGTCTTTTCTGACACCGATTTCCAGCATCTTGCTCTTGTTCCCAGCTCACAGCGGCCCCCATGGACACGGGCAAACCTTCCTGAGGTTCAGACTTCCCGCTTCCCGGAAACCGCACTGCCGTGGGGAAGGGCACTCGCGAGCGCTGGCCCACCCAGACTCCCAGCGGCCTCATCCGAAGGTGCCATCCCCTCCCCATCCTCCCGACTCTGGATGTCACCACTCCACAGCTTCGCTGGAGCAAGGGCACTTCATTTTGGTTTTGGTGTCCAGATTTGGCTCGGTTTTGTTAACTTGTGGTTGAACACACACATGTAAAAGGTACCGTCTTCTCCGTTTTTAAGGGCACAGCTCTGTGGCCTGAAGCACAGTTCACACCATGTGAAAGCCATTGCCATCTGTCTCGGGACTCCTTTCATCTTGCAAAACTCAGTAACCGTTGAACGTTAGGCCCCCTTCCTCTTCCCCAGCCCCTGGCACCCACCTCTCTGCTCTGTCTCTCTGTGATTTGGGCTACTCTAGAAAATTCATGTAAATGGAATCATCCAGCATTTGTATTCTTGCAGCCAGCTTATCTCACGTCGCGTGGTGTCTCCACGTTCCATCCGCTGTCAGAATTTCATTCCTTCAAGTTTATGTATTTATTTTGAGAGAAAGAGAGGGAGCAGGGGAGGGGCAGAGAGAAAGGGAGAGAGAGTCCAGAGCAGGCCCTGTGCTGTCAGTGCAAAGCCTGTCTTGGGGACTCGCCTGGGACTCAAACCCATGAACCACAAGATCATGACCTGAGCCCAAACCAAGAGGTGGATGCTCAACTGACTGAGCCACCCATGCGGCCCAAAACGTCGTTCCTTTTTAAGGCCAGATAACCCCTCCTTGCACGTACATACCACCATGGCTTATTCACTCATCCATCAGTAGACCCTCGGTCCACTTCCTCTTCAGGCTGTCGTGAATTGGTAATGAGTTCCAGCTTTGCGTCACAAGTAAGCTGGGGCACCTTTTCCCGTTTCTTAAGACTTTTGCATTTTCTCTTTCGTGAACTGCCTGTTCCCATTCCTTTCCTACTTTTCTAATTTGATGTTCAGCTTTCCCATCTGGACCCGTTAGCACTCTGGGTATTAGCAATAGAATGCCTAATTTTTATGTGTTTACCCAGTTGGTTACTGTGGAAGGGGTCTTCATATTCTCACATTTTTAGTGTTTGTGTAATAAGGTTTAATGCCCTTTCATTCTGTGTTTGTGGATGTCTGAATTCTCTTGAATAAAGCATCTCCCATCCCACGATTGCAAAAATAGTCTCCTGTATCTCGTTGGGCTCAGAAAAGAACTCTCTCTGCACAGACACTGCCCAGAAACTCTGGTCCTCGTTAAGGCCCTAGACCTCAGTGTTACAGGAGGCATTTGGACCAGATCCAAATTCAGTGAAGAGACACATGTCTAATTGGAAACTTGTGGTCCTGGAAAAGAAGTAGTTTGGATGTTGCTTCCTGGCCCAATCATCAGGTTATATTTTAGTTCAAGGACTCACCGTGGTTCATTAGCTCAGTGCTCGGCTGGAAACCAAACAATACATACATTTCCTCCCTAGCAGGAAGCAGTTGGATTTCTTGGAAACAACTCAGCATTGACCTCTGTTCCAAAGACACGAGTTTTCAAATCATGAAAATATTTAACACTAGCTGTCCTTTTCTCAGACTCTATATCCTTCTGTGTTCTTCTTTCTTAGCTTCTCTCTCACCCAGGCCTTGTCATTTTCTGATGGACTGAGTGTCTGTCTTGGGTCCTGGCCCCAAACTGGAGCTCATGTGTACACATGGCAGGTTTTTATACACAATAGCCATCTGGTCCCAGATATGCTTGGTTAAACCACATTACACAATGCATTGAAGTCATGGCCGTGTCAGTGAGAAGAATTTCACTTCTGTTCCTTTTTGTACGTGCTCTCATGCACACACACACGCACACACATATGCATATATATTCAAAGAAATGATTTGTGTTTTTCCCAAATACAGCAAATGAGAGTCAAAGCATCATGCAAATGAATCTTAGCCACAGAGCCCGCCCCAACTGGGGTCCCTCCTCTACCCCCCCAAGTGCTGCCTTTATAGAAATTCTGGAGTCCCAGCAGCTTGCAGGTGACATGTAGGAACAGGTCTTTGCTTATGGAACAAAGGGAATCCATTGAAGTGATATAAACAGGCTAGAGAGATGCAGTGATACCTTCCTTTGGGACCTGTTATGTTTCCGGGACAGGGAAGATGCAGGAAATATTTATATTTATTATTAATAAAAAATATGTATGGAGTGGCTCAGTTGGTTAAGTGTCTGACTTCAGCTCAGGTCATGATCTCATATTTCATGGGTTTGAGCCCCGTATTGGCCTCTGTGCTGACAGCTCAGAACCTGGAGCCTGCTTCAGATTCTGTGTCTCCCTCTCTCTCTCTGCCCCTTCCCTGCTCATGCTGTATTTTTCTGTCTCTCAAAAATAAATTTTGAGGAGAGCCTGGGTGGCTTAGTCGGTTAAGCGTCCGACTTTCGCTTAGGTCATGATCTCGTGGTTCGTGGGTTCGAGCCCCGCGTCGGGCTCTGTGCTGACTGCCAGCTCGGAGCCTGGAGCTATTTCAGAGTCTGTGTCTCCCTCTCTCTCTGACCCTCCCCTGCTCACGCTGTCTCTCTCTCTCCTAGAAATAAATAAAAAATATTTTTAAAAAATAAATTTTGAATATATATATAGGCAATAATTGGTCAAACAGAATGAACACTGTTTATTAGGGCTCAGGAGTTTAATGATCAAATTGTCTTCCATAACCAGACAGTCCACTGAAAAACACTGGTCACATTTTGCTGCATTTTCCAATCATCTTTTCTGTGCCCACCTTCACATAAAGTTTTAGGTGAAATGGGTAGAATTCTTTGCAGTGTAACATCTTTTTTATGTAACACACAAACATTTGCGCATGTCATGAGATATATTTTATTTACTTTTTTAATGTTTTTTATTTATTTCTAAGAGAGAGAGACAGTGTGAGCAGGGGAGGGTCAGAGAGAGAGGGAGACACAGAATCTGAAGCAGGCTCCAGGCTCTGAGCTGTCAGCACAGAGCCCGACATGGGGCTCAAACTCACAAACTGCGAGATCATGACCTGAGCCAAAGTTGGATGCTCAAGTGACCCAAGCCACCCAGGTGTTCCCTCTCAATGCATTTTTAAATGCACAACACAATACTGTGGGCTACAAGCTTATTCCTGCTGCCTGACTGAAATAGGCTATTTGCTTCTGATTACAAAAATGCTGTGTGCTCATCCTGGTGGGAATATTTTATAGAACTGACTGCAATTGCGTATTTTAGAAACAAAATTAAGGCTGCCTTAATCCCCATGATTGTACATACTCCTGGTGCATCTGGGCTGGTTTCCATCGAGGATAAAAGGATAGATGTGGGATTGAGGAGTGGGCCAAGGAAATGAAATTCTGTACAAACTGACAGGTGAATGGCTCACCACCTTCCAACAGGTGATAACCACAATCCGGTCTGTGTTTTTAAAGGAACATGGTGGCTGCTTGCTGGAGAAGGGTATTGAGGGCTGAGGATAGGAGCATCGAAGCCAAGGTGGACACTGGTCCAGACGGCAGAGGTCTAGACCAGGGTGGTCGCTGACTGTGAGCAGGGACCTGGGGGAGAGGACAAGAGTTTTAAGTGGGACGAGACCAGGGGGCAGCTGGGACAGCTTCTGATCCTGAGTCCCTTGGAGGGTTCACTCGAGTGACCACGGGTCGGGGTGAGCCCTCCGGCCAGCATCCCACCCTGGGGTGTGCCTTGGTACATGAGCTAAACCTTAGGCCAGTGTCCAGATAGATCCAGTTAAACCGGGAAGAGAACCACTTGCTCTGAATCAGCCCAACACCAACCCAGGTCTGGAGATTCCCATTTCTAAACCGTACATATGTCTTCTTTTAAACATTTTTATTACACACATTTTAAATCCTGTTGCAGCAAGGAGAGTCCAAAGAACACCTACCTATCTGCCCAACACCTCGTGTTGGCCTTATAATTTGGCTGTAGATGGATGTGTCTCAGAAAGTTCATCATTTGTTTAATTTTTTTAATGTTTATCTTATTTTTGAGAGAGAGAGAGAGAGACAGCATGAGCAGGGGAGGGGCAAAGAGAAAGGGAGACACAGAATCGGAAGCAGGCTCCAGGCTCTGAGCTAGCTGTCAGCACAGAGCCCGACCTGGGGCTCGAACCCACAAACTGTGAGATCATGACCTGAGCCAAAGTCAGATCCTTAGCCCACTGAGCTACCCAGGTGCCCCTCAAAGTTCATCATTTTAAGCACAGACCTCAAGTGCATCTCCAGAGACTAACAGCACCCTCCCGGATCACCCCGATAGCATTCTCTCATCCATGAGACTGAGTAGTGCCCTTTGTGAATGAACTAATGAAGGGAATGCATTTAATAGTAGTCTCCATCATGTAAGAGATGACATATCCAGATTCTGGTTTCTACTTAAAGCTTTCATTTTGAGAGAATTATAGACCCACCTGCACCTTTACGATCCCACATACCCTTACCAGATTAGGGCCATGGGGATATCTTGCAAATTGTATCACAACCAGGATACTGACATGGTCGTAACCCACCCTTTTTATTCAGATTCCCCCACTCTTACATGTTCGTGTGTGTGTGTGTGTGTGTGTGTGTGTGTGTGTGTGTGTGCGTGTTCTATGCAGGTTTATCACACGTGCAGTCTCGTGTGGCTGCTACTTCATGTGAGGTCCAGGTCACAGTTAACTTCTGCCTTGGGCGCCCAGTGGCTCCAGCGCTGTATGTTGCAAAAGCTACCTTTCCTCCACTGGATTGTTTTTGCACTCCTGTCAAAAATCAGTTGGGATCCAGACTGTGGAATATCATTCTGTGCTAAATAGCAGTGAGCTCTCAAGCCTTGAGAAGACGTTCCTGCCTCAGGAACCTTGAATATGTATCACTAAGAGAGAGAAGTCAGTCTGAAAAGGCTGCATCCGGTGCAGTTACTACTCTGTGATGTTCTGGAAAATGAGAAACCATGCAGACGAACGGACTGTAGAACAATCAGTGGTTGCCAGGAACTAGGGGCAGAATCACCAGGCAGAGTGGAGAGCATTATTAGAGCGGTGAAACTCCTCTGATCCTACAATGTGGATATAAGTCATTACATATTTGTCTAAGCCCAGAGAACGCTTAACAGCAAAAATGACCTTTCATGTAAACTGTGGGCTTTGGGTGATAATGATGTGCAGATTCATCAACTGTAACAGATGTCCCCTGGATGTTGATAACGGCGGAAGCCATCTGTGTGGCAGGGCACATGTGGGAAACGTCTGGACCCCCCAATCTTGCAGTGAACCTAAAATGCTCTAAAACCCAAAGACTATTAGAAAAGTCACTTGAGCATATTTGTGTAGGGGAAGGTTTTTAATTTGTCTTTTATTGTTCCCTTTTTTTAATGTTTTGTTTATTTCTGAGAGAGAAAAAGAGACAGCATGAGCCGAGGAGAGTCAGAGAGAGGAGACACAGAATCTGAAACAGGCTCCGGGCTCTGAGCTAGCGATCAGCACAGAACTTGATACGGGGCTCAAACCCACGAACCGTGAGATTTTTGACCTGAGCTGAAGTCGGATGCTTAACCGACTGAGCCACCCAGGTGCCCCTGTTCACTTCTTTAAAGTAGGCTCTGTGGAGTGCCTGAGTGGTTCAGTTAGTTAAGCGTCCGACTTTGGCTCAGGTCATGATCTCACTGTTTGTAGGTTCGAGCATCTTATCAGGCTCTGTGCTGACAGCTGAGAGCCTGGAACCTGCTTTGGATTCTGTGTCTCCCTCTCTCTCTGCCCCTCCCCCACTCATGCTCTGTCTCTGTCTCAAAAAGAAATAAACAATAAAAAAATTACAAAAAGGGGCGCCTGGGTGGCTTAGTCGGTTAAGCGTCCGACTTTCGCTTAGGTCATGATCTCGCGGTTCATGGGTTCGAGCCCCGCGTCGGGCTCTGTGCTGACTGCCAGTTCGGAGCCTGGAGCCTGTTTCAGTCTGTGACTCCCTGTCTCTCTGACCCTCCCCTGCTCACGCTGTCTCTCTCTCTCTCCTAGAAATAAATAAAACATTAAAAAAAAATAACAAAGTAAAGTAGACTCTGTGCCTAATGTCAGGCTCAAACTCACCACCCCAAGATCAAGAGTCACAGGTTCTTACTGACAGAGCCAGCCAGATGCCCACTTTTTAAGGATTTTTTTAATGCATCTAAAGAGCGTATACTTGAGTGTCTGTCCTAGGTCTAGCTCACAGTAAATACTTAATATCTACTTTCCTTGAGATGTTTTTCTGTAATCTGTTACTTGAAAGTTGTGGTTCTCAAAGTGTGTTCCTTAGGCTGGTGGCATTGGTACCCCTTGGGAATTTGTTAGACATGCATGTTCTCTGATCTTATCCCACACCCAGTGGTTCAGAAATTCTGGGAGTGGGGACATCACTTTAAGTTCTGACAAGCCCCCCCCAGGGGTTCTGATGTCCGTCAAGTTTGGGAACCTCTGGTCCAGATGAGAGCCTTTCTCTACTGGGGTTCCTCGTGTGAAACACATAACTAGGAAAATGGTGTAACTCATGCATCACTTCACGATTCCAAGGATGCTATATTCCAAGATGCAGAGGAGAAAGGCCCCTTGATTAAATCCCGTGGGACCCAGTGTTTTAGGACATTGGGTCAGAGAGTCAGAGAGGAGAAGAAAGCAAAGGACAACTGCCTGTGGTGTAGGCGTGGAGAGCCTTCTAGAGAGCAGACTGGCTCTGCTGCCGCCGCAGACATCAGGTTTGAGATGTGTGCAGTTGGAAGTGCAGACGCACCCTTGGTACGGAATGTGAGTGGAACTGGAGGGGAGACCTGGGTTGGGGATAGAGACGGGGAGGGGGGTCTCCAGGAGGGGGGAGCCAGGCAGAGGATGACATTGTTCCAGCCAAGAAAGGAAAGAGGGAAGGCCGAGCACTTTACTTGAAGTTTTCTGGAACTCAGCAAGGTCTTTCCCACCAACCAGGAAGGTGTGATATAATCAGGGAACGATTATTAATGCAGAGCCACCGCACAGCGGGACCCAGCACGCTCCCAAGCTTTCCTTGCCCGCGCAGCATCTGGGAAATTGCACAGAAAGGCGGATTCTGACTCACCAGGTGTATTAGCCAGCTGAGGCCGCCATCACAAAATACCATGACCGGGGGGCTTAAACAACAGATATTTGTTTCCTCACAGCTTCAGCGGCCCGCAAACCCAAGCTGGGTCGGTGAGCCCTCTCTTCTGGGATTGCAGATTTGGGCCTCACCCTTAGGATCTTATTCAAACTTAATTACCTCCTTACAGGGCCCACTGCCAAAGACCGTCCCATTGGATGAAATTCAACACATGAATTTCAGAGGACACAACTCAGTTCATTAGAGTGGGTCTGGGGTCCTGCATTTCTACAGAGCCCCCCGCTGGGTGCCCATGCTGCTGGGGTGTGGACCACACCTGAGGAGTAAGAACCAGTCCTTCTCCATGTCTAAGCCTCACCTGGGAACCTGTGAGAAATGCAGATTCCTGGGCGCCCCCCCCTCAGGTAAATGGCATCCTAAGGACCAGGTGACCTTGCTGTGCCTCCAAGGTGTATCTCCTGCCCCGCCCCCACCCATTCCCTTGCCTCAGCCATGATTTTCTCCAGTCGGGGGTAGGGGGGGCATGTGCAGCCAGCAAGAAGCTAAAAATGAGGATATTCAGACACCCCGGTTTGCAGGACATTGATTCTCAATACGAGAGTTGGGTGTGAACCCCTGTTAGGAGGGGACAGTGGGCCTCCGCCCACCCTGAAGCCCCCGCCGCCTCCCCGCTGGGGAGGTACAAGCTCTGCCCTGTTCTCCCCCTTCACCTGGGCCGGAGAGGTAGGCTGCTGTCACAGAAACCTCAGCTGTGGCCCGGTGGGGGTGCCGAGAAAAGGGACAGGAATTTTCCAAGCCCTGCAAAGGCAAATACGTGCGGGTTCAAAAACACAAAAACATCCTGGCACAGAGTTGTCTTCTGGAAGAAATGCATGAGTCTACCCCCACTCCCGCCATACATCTCTCTATCTGTCATAGAAGGTTCTCGCTGTAGGGCAGACATCCGCTAAGCATCAGATTCTAGGAAATGTGCTCATTAGGCTCCTTATTATTTCAGAAAGCTTAGTGGATAAGGGAGGAATGTGAAGGGAAGGGAAAGCAGATGCCTCCAGACCACGCCAGGGCAGTAAAGATTAAGTGGTGGTGTCTGCCTGTGGGCGTTCAGACCAGTGTCAGGGGCGTGAAGTCAAGGCGCTGCCTGGCCATTTGCGCCCATTGCCCGGCGCCCTATCCCCAGGGTGTATGCATGTCCATTCGAGGAGCGTCTATGCTGCCGGTCAGCGATCATGCGTGTGGGCGTCAGAGTGTTCATGCTCCCTGCGATGGACCTTAGAGCCGCTCCCCACCCCGATCTCTACATCCTCTACGTGCGGTACATGGTCTCCAGGAATGTCTCCTTCAGTGCCTGGCGCACTGCTGTTGCTTAACAAATATTTATCCAGTAAAAGAAGGTCACAGGCCACATTCTTATACCCTTGCCTTGCCCGTGGGGTGGAGAATTTTCCCTGGTCACATTTGTAGGGGTGGAACCAGAGGAAGAACACCTTGGTTTCTAGATGGTGCTGAATCTCTGTCTCTCGGGAGGTGTTTTGCTCATTTGCTTGTTTGCGGCCGGCTGCATCAGCAGGGGCTGCCCTGTTTGTGTTCTCTGCAGTATCCCCGGGGCCTCGTGGTGGACCTGACGCAGAGTAGGTCCTCAGTTTGTATGTCTCAAACATGCATGAGTGAACAAACGTGTTAATTCTGCTTTAAATCAGCGCCAAGGTGTATAGATCCAGTTAGCCTGTCTTCTCCTCTAAACACGTTACCATGACGTTACATGCTGTTCAGGAAACAGGATCTGTTGTGGGAGGAAAGGATTGAGTTCATGTGATTAGCTGCAGTGGCCTCACAATTGCAGGTTAACACGTCTGTGCGTGTGCTGTATACCCTCGTTGCCAACTCCCTGCTACTGCGGACGAAGATGTGATGGCTTCTGAGTGTCTTCTGTTAGTGTCCACGGCGGCAGACCTCCCACAGTGGACTTGCTGTGTCAAAGCACACACACCTTTTAGACTTTGGTACCCGTCACCAAACCCAGACCCAGGGACCAGCACTTGACAATGTCCATTCCCTACAACCTTCCTAACTTCATTTACAATTTTAAAAAAAGGTTTATTTATTTATTTTAAGAGAGAGTGAGCTAGTGGAGGGGCAGAGAGAGAGACTCCCAAGCAGGCACTGCACTGTAAGCATGGAGCCTGGTACAGGGCTCGAACCCATGAACTGTGAGATCATGATCTGAGCTGAAATTAAGTCAGACACTCAACTGACTGAGTCACCCAGGTGCCACCATTTTTTTAAGTAGACCCCACACCCAACATGGGGCGTGAACCCACTACCCTGAGATCAGGAGCAGTGTCCCCAACCGACCAAGCCAGCCATGTGCCCCAACCTGCCTAACTTTGACTTTGTCAACAATGATACCTGCTTTTTTGGTTTCAAAGCCCGTCTTGGTATTAAAGATATAGTGGAATGTCTTTTTTATGTTTCTCACGCACACAGACATTCTCTTGTAAGGAGTCAGTTCACATCCTTGGCCTGCTCTTCTGTCAGGAAATGCTACTTTCCCTCTGACTTGACTCTGTGTTGACTTGACTATCATTTCCATTTCCGTATATTTGACCCGGGGCAGCCATTGAAGTCTTGCATATGGTGGAGGTCCCCCCCACCACACCCCCGGCACAGGCATTTTGGAGTCAGATTAATATATCTGTTATTCTGTGTCCATTGACTTTTGTGTCATGCTTCATAAGTCCTTCATCCTGTAGCTGCAAAAATTTTCTCAGGGAACCTGGCTGGCTCAGTCGGTAGAGCATGCAACTCTTAATCTTGAGATTGTTGAGTTCGAGCCCCATGTTGTGTGTAGAGATGACTTAGTAAAAGAACAAAAAAAATTTTTTTTTTAATATTCTGTTCAGTTTCCCTGTCATGCCTGTGAAATGGAGGCCCTGCCCCAAACACTGTTTTTCCTACACGGACAAAACTCTAGGACAGAACTGTGCAATCGAGCAGCCAGGAGTGGTCAGTCTGCTATGCACTTCAAATGCGGTCAGTCTGAATGGCAATGTGCCCACAATGGGTTTCAAAGACTAAGTATAAACAAAGGATGCAAAATATCTCACTAACAGTCTTTATATTGATTACACATTGAAACGGTAATACTGTTGACTGTGGTGAGTTAAATGGAATGTATTATTAAAGTTAATCCCACCTATTTCTTTTAAAGGCTAACAGAAAATTAAGATGAGGAATAGCAGCGGCTATTAGAAACCTAAACGTAGATACGTGTCTCACGTTATAGCCTCACAGTGTTATGTAGGGTCTTTCCAGACAGTTTCAGTTGCTGCAGGAAGGACTTGGGCCCAAACTAAATAAATAGAAAAGAGGTTTAGATGATAGAAACCTTTCTGACTGGAGACTCTTAGTCCTTGAGAAGGAGTTTGAATGTCAACATCGGGCCCAGTTGCCAGAGAAAACTTCAGTTCAACAACCCACCATGGAATTTTTCCTGATTAATGAGCTAAATGCTGGACTAAAATCCAAGCAATATATATGTTGCCATCCAACTCAGGAAGGGACTGGCTTTCTCGGAAAGAGCACAACGCAGCCAGTGTTCTGAAGACCTCTATTTCCAAACCGTAAAAATATTAAACACTAGCCGTCTGTTCTGCAGATTGTGTCCCCGATTTCTGTCATTCATCAGCCCCCAGCCCCACCGTGCACTGTTTGAGGTGACTCTCCCGCTCTGTTATTTTCTGTGCTCCCATCTTGAGGTTCTATTGGGTCTTGGTGTGCAAAGCACTGTGGCACGCAGACATTCCATGTTGTGATGTATAACACCACTACCCCCGTGGACTCCTCCGTGGAGTACACTCCATAATGCCTTCAGAACAAAACCAAACAAATAAGTATCCACTGTTCGATTTTTTAATAATAGCTTTTCCAAGATATCACATATATACTATACAATTCACCCACTTAGTGTGTATGATTCAGTGGTTGTTAGTATATTTGCAGAGCTGTGTGACCATGGCCATAATTCAGTTTATCTCCCTGTGCTCATTAGTAGTCTCCCCACATTTCCTCTGTTCCCCCTGCCCTAGGCAACATACTCAAATCTGCTTTCTGCCTATATGGATTTTCCTGTTCTGAATCCTACACTACAGACTGTGTAGTGTCTTTTACTCAGCTGAAGGTTTTTGAGTTCATCCAGGTTGTAACACACATCAGTACTTCCTATTTATGGCTGGATAAGATTCCACGTATGGATAGACATTTTATTTATCTGTTCATAAGCCCATGAACATCTGGTTGGTTTTCCCTTTGGGGCTTTTATGAAGAATGCTGCTATAAACAATTTACATACCCGTTGGTGCATATGGACTTACGATTTCATTTTTCTTCGTTATATACCTAGTTGTGGAATTGCTGGGTCATATGGTAAACCCATATTTAACTTTCTGAAGACCCACCAGACTGTCTTTCAAAACAGCTACACCATTTCCTATTCCCACTAGCATTTATTGAGTGTCCCAATTTCTCTGTATCATTACCAACAGTTGTCTGTCTTCTTGATTATAGCCATCCCAATGGGTGGAAAGTGATATTTCATTGTGGCTGTCATTTGACTTTTCTTGATGGCTAATGATGCTGAATATCTTTTATAGTGCTTCTTGGCCATTTGTAGATCTTCTTTGCAAAAATATCCTTTGAGAATCTCTGAATACTCATCCATTTTTGGGTCAACTGGTCTACCTATGATGGGTTGAATTTTCAATTTATGTGGGTTCAATATATGTGGGTGCAGTGGAATCAGAGAAAACAGAAGGATCACAAGACTGATTTGAGGAGTGCCTGGGTGGCTCACTGGCTAAGCACCTGGCTCTTGATTTTGGCTCAGTTCATGATCTGATGGTTTGTGAGATCGAGCCCTGCTTTTGACTCTGGGCTGACAGTATGGAGCCTATTCGAGATTCTGTCCCTCTCTTGTGCCCCTCCACACATACCCCCAAAATAAACAAACAGACATTTAAGAACAAAATGAGTGATTTGAGTGGTAACTAAAGAAATTGCATCTAAATTAATTCAGCTTAGAAAGGCCCTGGCTAAGGATGCAGTATGGAAAGTTCACTCCGGTCCCACGGAAAGAGGCCAGAGGAAGGAAAGGGAGGCAGGCAGATACCAGGGGAGCTGGCTGGGGCATGCCCAGAAAGAGAGCATTTTGTTAATTCTTCCAATGTACTTTTAATAATTTATGTATAATGGTATACATAGAAAAATGTTCTGTGCAAAATAAAACTTGGATAACTTTGAAAGGATAAGATTTTTTTTTAATGTTTATTTTTGAGAGAGGAGGAGAGAGACAGAGCATGAGTGGGGGAGGGGCAAAGAGAGAGGGAGACAGAATCCCAAGCAGCTCCAGGCTCTGAGCTGTCAGCACCGAGCCTCATGTGGGGCTTGGACCCACGAACCGTGAGATCATGACCTGAGCTGAAGTTGAACTCTTCACTGACAGAACCACCCAGGTGCCCCTCAAGAGGATAAGATAAAAAAGAGAAGGAAGTCCCAGGAATTTATTATGCACATGAGCACTTTTAAGACCAGTGATCCATACCATGGGGTTGGGCCAGGCATGGTCATGGCAGTGTCTGGGAGACGGGAGGATTTGTGAGGCATCTGGGGGTGAGCGGAGTGGCTGAGGTGTATTTTGAAGAGTGATTTGATCTGATGTGCTGATGGCCTTGGCTCTTCACTGTGAATGCCATCCCTGGTGAAAGATGGAACCAGTCAACCCTTGTGTGATTTGGGATGTGTGTGCTGCTCCCGAGGGAGGTCTGGGCCTGGGTAGCCGTGTTGGGAATCTCGGAGAAACAAATGGTTGGCGTAACCAGAGGCTTGGAGGAGATGGCAGTGAAGAGAAAGATCAGCCAAGAGCAAACATGAGTTTCCAAACACTCGCCCTGAAGGCAGGGGTCTGGCTAAGCAGCCCCCCAGGCTGGATCTGTGGACTTCCTCGTGAGGCAGGGACCCAGCCCGCTTGCTTGCCATAGCTTCTGTTCTCGTTGAAGCCAGCCTTAGTTTCCACCCAAGGAGGAAGTCTTACTCAAGCAGAGGCAGTGGCTCACTGGCCCTCCTGCAGCCGCCTTTCTAAGAACCTCACCTAAGAGCCTATTTATAAGGTGTGCAAAAACCAGGATGCAAGTACTGATGGAGAAGACTGAAGGCTTGAGCCCCGCTCTGCCTCCCCAGGCACCTCAGCAGCACCACTGAGGCTGCAGAAAATGCCATTTTCTAGTCTCTGGGGTCAGCTGTATGTGGGTTCAAGATCCCAGCCTAGCATACAGAAGGCGGTTAATCAGTGTTTGTAGAAGGAGGGAATGCTTGTCTCCCCTACTCCCACCAGTTTTGTGCTGTAAGAAGAATCTTCTCATCATGGACCAAAGATTCGTGAAGTTGAAATTTAAAACAAAAACACAAAAAACAGGAGCACCTGGGTCGCTCAGTCAGTTAAGCATTCAACTCTTGATTTTGGCTCAGGTCATGATCTCACAGCTCATGAGATGGAGCTCCACGTTGGGCTCTGTGCTGACTGCACGGAGCCTGCTTGGGATTCTCTCGTTCCCCCGTCTCTCTGACTCTCCCCTGCTCGCACTGTCTCTGTCTCTCTCAAAATAAATAAACTTTTAAAAAGTAAAATAATTAAAATAAAAATAAAACAAACCATATTTATAGAGGTACAATTTACATATACTATGATTAACCCATTTTTAGTGTACAGTTTGATACATTTTAGTAATGGTACACAGTCATGTAACAGCCATCAGTCAAGAGATAGAACATTTTGTCACCCCCCAAAGTCCTTGTACCTTTAGCCTGAGTTCCCCTCCTTAGCCCCAGCACGAGGCAGCCTTCAATTTGCTCTCAGTTACTGTACTTTTGCCTTTCTAGAATTTCATGTAAATGGAACCATTCAATATTTTGTGAACCATATGTTTTTAAGATTCATCCATGTTGCAATAGGTATTGATGTTAGTTCAGTCATGTTAATTATCAAATAATTAATATTTCATTCCTTCTTATTGCCCAGTAGTATTCCATGATATGGATATACCATAATTTATTTATTTTCCTGGTGATGGAATATAACAGGTTGCTTTCAATTTTTTGGCCATTATGAATAATGCTTTAATTTTTTTAAGGAAATTTATTTATTTTTTAAAATTCATTTATTTTCAGTGAGAGAGAGAGAGAGAGAGACCACACAGTGGGGGAGGCACAGAGGGGGAGAGAGAATCCCAAGCAGGCTTCACGCTGTCAGTGCAGAGCCCAGGGCGGCACTCGATCCCACAAACTGAGATCATGACCTGAGCCGAAGTCAAGGGTCAGATACTTACCTGACTGAGCCACCCTTGATCCCCTGAATAATGCTGTTAATAACATCCAGGCCTTCTACCAACATTTCAAGATTCTTCTCCATTGTTTGCAAACCTATAATATTATCCTTTTTTTTTTTTATTATTCTTATGAGTTAGATAGAAAGAAAGTGATCTCTCTTTTTGGTTTTGTTATCCAATTCTTTTTTTTTTTAATGTTTTATTTATTGCTAGGAGAGAGAGAGAGAGACAGCGTAAGCAGGGGAGGGTCAGAGAGAGTGGGAGCCACAGACTGAAACAGGCTCCAGGCTCCGAGCTGGCAGCCAGCACAGAGCCCGACACAGGGCCTGAACCCACAAACCGCGAGACCACGACCCAAGCGAAAGTCGGACGCTCAACTGACCAAGCCACCCAGGCGCCCCCCAATTCTTTTTTTTTTTAATGTTTATTTTTGAGAGAGAGAGACAAAGTGGAAGCAGGGGAGGGGCAGGGAGAGAGGGAGACACAGAATCCGAGGCAGGCTCCAGGCTCTGAACGGTTAGCACAGAGCCGAATGCAGGGCTCAAACTCACCAACTGAGAGATCATGACCTGAGCCGAAGTCGGACATTTAACTGACTGAGCCACCCAGGAACCCCCACTATCCAGTTCTTTTTTTTTTTTTTTAATTTTTTTTATTTCTAGAGAGAGAGAGAGACAGCGTGAGCAGGGGAGGGTCAGAGAGAGAGGGAGTCACAGACTGAAACAGGCTCCAGGCTCTGAGCTGGCAGTCAGCACAGAGCCCGACGGGGCTCGAACCCACGAACCGCGAGATCATGACCTAAGCGAAAGTCGGACGCTTAACCGACTAAGCCACCCAGGCGCCCCATCCAGTTCTTTTTTAAGTTTATTATTATTATTGTTAATACCCTCTACACCCAACTTGAACTTGGGGCTTGAACTCCTGACCCAGAGACGAAGAGCTGAAAGGTCTTCTGGCTGAGCCAGCCTGGTGCCCCATTACGGACAAATGTTCAGTTGTTGTGGAATCCCACTTATCATTTTGTTTATGTGCTTTGGTTTTAGCATTATATGGGTTGTGCTACATCCTCCAGCCCAAGATTATAAAAACACTCACCCATGCGGTCTTCCCGTGGGTGAGAAAAGGAGGAACTGGGGTGGAAACTGAATAGAAAATCAGGTCAGAAGGGAACGACATTTCTGACTGGACACCCCTGAGAAGAAGCAGTCAGAGAAAACTCCAGTTCAGTGAGCTGCCATGGAATTTCCTTCTTTATCCATAAACTAGGTGCCCGGCTGGGATCCAAGCAATACAGACGCCACCACCTAAACTCAGGAAGGGAGCTGTTTTCTCAGAAACAGCACCGACCCCGATTTCCAAGCCATAACTACACTTCATCTGCTTGCCGTTCTGCAGATTCCATCCCCTGGTCCTGCTGGCAGTCGTTTTGGGGTGTTTTTTTGGGGGAGGGATGGTGGGGAGTAGAAATCCTTCCTTTTCATTATTTTCTGGTTCCACTGATGTTCAGCTATGACTCTAGCCTAATCCTAAATATGTAACTAAAATTTATGTAATTGCTTCAACTTGAAGCCAGATCAGTAAGAACTTAACTTTTATGCCTTCACCTGACTGCATATGTCTAAATTAAGTTCACATACATGCCCCCCCTCGCATGAGTTTGTCTGCCTTTTTTTGCATAAAACTGTTGTGCATAGTGCTATATTTTAACCATATGCCTGCTTTGCATCATTGCTAATAATTTGCTCTGTGGAAACACAGCCTCACAGCAAATATGCCATTGCCTCTCGTTCGATCTGCCCTGGGAATTTGCACGTTGAAGCCCTAAGTCCCAGGACCCAAGGATGTGACCATATTTGGAAAGAGGGTCTTTACAGAGGTAATCAAGTAAAATGAGGTCACAAGGGTGGCCCCTCATCCAGTGTGCTGGTGTCCTCATGAGAAGGGGACATGTGGGCGCAGACCTGCCCACAGAAGAGACCACGTGAGGACCCAGGGAGAAGCCACGGAGAGAGTGCTGAGGAGAGACCCCCCTGCCATGCCCGGATCCCGGACTTCTGGCCCCCGTATCTGTGAGACAATACATCTCTGGTGGGTGAGGCTCTCACTCTGTGGTGCTCTGTGACAGTGGTCCCCACAAATTAATACACTTCCCCACCCAGGGTGCCCCCAAACCTCCTTCCCACGTAGAAATTCTGGAGTTCAGACAGCTTTCGCGTCGTGGGGGAACGGAGTCTCAGTCTACAGACAAAAGACTCACCGGTGTGTTTCAACCCAAGATGTAGAGGCAGGTGCTGTTTCTTTTAAAGAGGTCGTGTTGGCGCCAGCGGGGATTAAAAGCCAGGACTGGTGGATGGAGGTGACCAGTGAAGTGACAGTGTTTGTTTTAGGTATCCACTTGGGCAGGCTCCCCTCCCCCGGATTATTCAGTCGAACTTGAATCTGGGTGTTGCGTGAGGTCTTTGGTAGATGTGGTCAGTGTCTACAGTCGGTTGACTCTAAGTGAGGAGATGTTCCTAGAAAACGTGGGTGGGCCTCATCCCATCAGTTGAAAGGCCCGAAGAGCAAACATTGAGGTTTCCTTGAGGAAGAAGAAATTCGGCCTCAAGACTGCAGCGTCAGGTCCTGCCTGAGTTTCCAGCCTGCCAGCCAGCCCTGCAAATCTTGGACTTGCCAGACCCACCGCCGTGTGAGCCAGTTCCTTGAAGTGAGTCCCTTAAAAAAAAAAATCAAACATAAATGTAGATACACATATCTGTATCTTTATTAGTAATAAATGCATCTATACATACACACATGGGTATACACACATACATGTATACATACACATGTGTGCACATGCATGTATACATGCACTGTACACAGAGACATATACATGTACACGCATGTATACACTCATACATGTGAGCACGTGCACATGTCTACACATACACATGTGCACATATACACATACATGCATTCCCATATACATACACACACATGTACAGAGACTAGACGCATATACATGTACAAGCATATATATGTACATACTTATACACTCGTGCATGTGTCCACACATGTCCACACATGCACATATATACACAGACATATACACATACAAACACCTACATGCACGCACACACACACATGTACACAGATACATACATGCCGATTACTTGTACACACGTGTGTACACTTATGCATACACATATACACACATACATGTACACGTATACACAAGTACCTAGATGCACACGTGTATGCATGCATGCACATGTATACGTGTACACATACACAAATGCAAATGCCTACGTGTACATATGCACATATACATGCATGCACACATATGCATATGTGCGCATATACACATACGTGTACACATATAGGCACACCTGTGTGCACATATGTGCAGACATATACACATTCGTGTGTGCGTTGCACATACATACATACATATACATATATGTACATATATGTCCTACTTGCTTGGGCTGCACAATAAAGCAACCACAGGCCAAGTGGCCCAAACAACAGAAATGTGTCACCTCACGGATCTGAAGGCTGGAAGTCAGAGATCTGGGTGTGGGCTGGGTCGGTTTCTCCCGGACCTTCTGTCCTTGGTCTTCAGACTGCCCTCTCCCCGTGTCCTCACAGAGCCCTCCGTGTGTGTGTCTATGTCCTGACCTCTTCTTATGAGGACGCCAGTCACGTTGGATTAGGGCCACACCGCTGACCTCAGTTTACCTTCTTCACCACTTTAAAGGCCCCACCTGCAAATACACTCACATTCTGAGGTCCTGGGTGCTGGGACTTCAACTTCCGGATTTTGGGGGGGGCACAGTTCAGCTTGTAATACTACTGGTCCTGTTTCTCTGGGAGAACTCAGACTCTGCTGGCACACGCACCATTTCTGTTCTAGGGAGCGGGGCTGGCAGCCTGAGCACAGGGCAGGCTTGGGGTGCCAGGGGCTCCCCGCAGCTGGATAGAGACCTCCTGGGAAGGAGAGCCCTCCAATGCTCTGTGAAGGGAAAACATGGTTCTAACGTTCCTCCCTTAGCAGGGCCAACCTCGGCTCCAATCCGTGTGTGCGCCTCACTCCGATCCGTGTGTGTGTGCCTCACTCAGATCCGTGTGTGTGTGCGCCTCACTCCGATCCGTGTGTGTGTGTGCCTCACTCAGATCCGTGTGTGTGTGCGCCTCACTCCGATCCGTGTGTGTGTGTGCCTCACTCAGATCCGTGTGTGTGTGCGCCTCACTCCGATCCGTGTGTGTGTGTGCCTCACTCAGATCCGTGTGTGTGTGCGCCTCACTCCGATCCGTGTGTGTGTGTGCCTCACTCAGATCCGTGTGTGTGTGCGCCTCACTCCGATCCGTGTGTGTGTGTGCCTCACTCAGATCCGTGTGTGTGTGCGCCTCACTCCGATCCGTGTGTGTGTGTGCCTCACTCAGATCCGTGTGTGTGTGCGCCTCACTCCGATCCGTGTGTGTGTGTGCCTCACTC
>JAESUZ010002316.1:0-82918 GCA_017311185.1 Proteles cristata cristata
GGGGCCGGGCCCGGGGCTCCACCCGCCGCGGCCGCGGCCATCCTCCGACTGAGCCCGCCGGCCGCTCGCCGCTGCCGCCCCGCCCGCGCGCACGCGCCCGCGCACGCCGCCCATTGGCCGAGGGGCGCCCGCATGCAAATGATTCGCCGTTGCTCCTGCTCATTGGCCCGTACGGCTCAGTGGGCGGGCCGCGGGGTTCGCAGGCTGGGATGGGGAGGTGGCTCCCCTGGGTCCTAGAAGGAGATCGTTGCGGCTTGAGGGATCCACGAGCCGAGCGCTCGCGGGCAAGGCAGCCCTGATACCCTGGGTTCGAGTCCCCGCCTCGGAAGCAGCAGCTTCGGGGCTCTGGGGCCCTGTTCCTCTTGCTGGGTTGCGGCTTTCGTGGTCAGTCTCCGTCGAGGCTGAGTCTTTAGGCTCCAGCGCATGTCTCCTCTGGGGTGTGTGTCCGTGCTGGAGGCTGGGGTGCGGGGGCTGAAGCTGTGCCGCCTGCCCTCTGGGGGGCTTCAGCTTGCAAAGGGTCATCTCCTTGAGGAACCCCAAGGCTCCTTGGAATGGCGGGTGGTGACGTGGCTTCCTCACCGACTGAGGAAGACACCTGCCTGCGGTCCCCGCCGCCGATGGGAGCAGTGCTGGTCCTTCCGCCCCAGGCAGGGTCTCGCACTTCCCTCAGCAGCAAGGTGACCTGAGCCTTCGTGGTGCCGAGGCCTCACTGTCCCATTCTGTACCCAGGTGCCCCTGACCTCAGAGCAGGTGGCTTCATGCTCGAGTGCTGCCTTCTGGAGCCCCCAGGAGCCCACCTGTGTCTTTGGGGGGACAAGGTCTCGCCTCTGTGTCACACTTCTGGTCTGTCCAGCTTTCTGCCTGGGACAATGACTTCCGGCACCGTCAGGGTTACGTGGGCTCAGTGAGGGGCGTCCCCAGCACCGGGTTGGCGGTGCCGCTGCAGATCTGGGCACCTGCTGGGGGGCTGGGCCAGACAGTGCCTCTGCGTGTAACTCCAGGGTATCTTCTGTGCCCATGCTGGAGAGGGCATGGGTGGGGCAGCCTGGCTGTGTGCTTCTGTGGGCGGGCAGGAAGAGCGAGGGAGTGCCCCGTCCCGGTGGGGCCCGCTGCATGGCCGCTGCCCCTTCAGACCCCCTCCCCCCAACGGCCCCTCCCACTGATCTTCCGTCACCACCACAGGTAGGCCTGCGCCGCTCCCACCAGCGCCCTTCCAAGTTGGCCTTCAAGGCCTCTCCTGTGCCTGGGGCGGAGCAGACAGCTTCCCGTCAGGGAGAAAGTGGGGCTTGACCAAGTGTGTAATGGGGACCAAACACATGACACCAGGCACTCATGGGCGGCAGAAGTGCCCTGTGAAGGCCCCTCTTGGGGAGGCCCTGTGCCCACGGGTGGCGCCCACTCTGCTGCCTGCCAACGCGCAGGGAGTGGGCGGCACGGGGCCTGGGGTGGCTCAGAGCCTCAGCCCCGGATTCAGCCTCCTCTGCCGCCTGCCGGCTGGGAGCCCTGGGTCAGCTCCGGCCGGCAAGTCAGGTGGGAATGGAGCACACAGCGTTTATTGGATGTCAGAAAAATCAAAGCAACTTTTAACAACAGGAGTTTACACACACACACACACACACACACACACACACACACACATACACACACGTGCACACCCCTCTCCCCCAGCTTCCCTCCCGGGAATTTAGTCCCTCTGGTTCCTGGGGCCAACAGGCGGCCAGGCCAGTGAGTGAGGGGGAGCCGCGGTCCCGTCGTCAGACCTGCACCTCGGTTTGCCGCAGGCCTCACCCAGCCCAGTCACTGCCCCGTATCCTGGCTTTGCCCAGAAGGGGCAGTTCTCAAACTTCCTGTGCAGGCCTGCCCCCGGGACGGGACCCCAGTTCAGTGGGTCTGGGCTGGGGCCCGGGAGCCTGTTTAAGCTCCTCCCACAGAGGGTGCTCTGAGACACACCCTCCTAAAGAGACAATGGCAGAAGGAGCGGGTGCCCGAGGGCTGAGGGTGTAACCCTGGCCCAGCTGCCCCAGGGCCCTGCAGGTGCTGACCAGTCAGTGGCAGCTGTGGGGCCGGGGACTCTACAGTGAGGAGGGGGCTCTGTGTGGGGGCTGGGCCAGGTTTTCTGCTCTGTTCCCTGCTCCCTGCAGCCGTCCCCAGAGGGGTCCTGGTCCCTGTACCCTCTGCGAACGCTGCTGGTTTTATTCCCCAGGCCTGGATGCATTCAAGAGCCCAGGCTGGCGGAGGCCCCTGCCAGCTGCGCATGCCATCTCCTACACCTTTGTTCCGGGCACCCTCTCCGCCGGGGCGCCCCCTCCCCCACTGGCCTCCCCACACCTCCACCGCCCAGCACGGTCCAGTAGACTCCACAAGGGGGCGCCTGAGACCACCACGCGCACTCTCCGCTGAGTCAGGGACTGGGTGGCCAGGCGCGCAGGGCCCTGGGGTCAGGGATGCGGGTGGAGTCTGAGACGGTCAGCAGTGGAGGCTCTGCCCAGGAAGGGCTGCCTATGTGCAGCAGGGGTGCGGGCTGGGCTGGGCTGGAGTCTGGGTCACCCCTGCCTCCCCTGCTCTGAGAACATCACCTCCCCTCAAGGGAGCGGACACTGGGGTGAGGGAGGAGCGCCAAGACCAGCTGGTCATTTCTGAGATGGGTGGCGAGGGAGGGGTTCAAGTGGCCAGCCGAAGACCCCCCCGCTCGGCCTTCCCAGCCCCTGTGGAGAGGGCCCGGGACCCCGTCCCCTCCTGCCCTGGGCTGGGCGTAGGTGGCGTGTGGTGTCCCAGGAGCAGCCCGCTAAGTCTCCTCCCAGCTGCTGTTGCCGGGCGGGGGGCTGCCGTCCTCTAGGTCGCTTGGGCTCCCAGGCCCCGCGTGTGCTGTCGGGGGCTCCCCCGGCTTCCTTCTCCCTGGGGGCGGCTTCTTGGAGGCTGTGGAGAGTGGACCACGGTTAGGCGGAGGCAGCAGTCTGTGTCCCCTTGCAGTGACGCTGGCTTCTTGCCCGGGGCCCCAGGGGCAGCGTTGGGGCAGGGGGAGCCGACGCGTTCCTGGAAGCGCCCGACGCGGGCGCAGGGCTGGGCTCTCTCCCCAGCGTGTGACTCTGAGGACCGCCTGGCCCCGACGCCCCGACGCCTTGCTAGAGGCCCAGGACGTTGTGGATAAATCCTGCTTCTCAGCAAATGCTCTCGGAGTCCCTGAGACACTGGTGGGGTGCCTCCGTGGGCCGGGGGCCCAGGGGAGGGCGGTCTGTCCTTGGGACCCTTGCAGGCAGGTCCTGCCAAGATGCTGGGCCCTAGCGGGACAAGGGCTCTGGGTGGGACGGGCGTGTTGGGGTCCGGACCCCACGTAGCAGCTCTGTGGCCTTGGGTGGATTAGCTCACCCCTGGGAGTCTTAGTTTTCCCACCTGTGAAACAGTGACGACCCATCACCGGGCAGGGTGGGGAAGCCCAAAGGCAGTCGCTGCTGTCTGGCGCCTGGAACCTCCTTGTGGGCACCGGATCCAAGGGCGCCGCCCCTGGCACCGAGCGGTGCCTGCCTCAAGCTCAGTGAGGCCGCTGTTCTCACTGACCCGCAGTGTGTGGGTTGCAGGGGTGGGGTGGGTGCCTGCTTGGGAGCCCCTGCGTTCGTCCAGGGAGGAGAACGGGGCGCGGGGTGGAGTTGGCTCAGAGCGGAGGGCACGATGGGTACCCAAGCACCCCTGTGGATTATGGGCACCGGGACAGTTTCCGAATATGCCGAGCAGGAAGTGCCTTGACACATGACAGGTGTGCTGGCCTCCATGGCCGCCGGAGCAAACACAGGCCACTGTCACCTTCCCGGCAACAATGGCACATTGTGGCGGCCGCAGCCCGGCCCGTCTGCTGCCAGCCTGCCTGCACAAACACCAGGGCGGCCGGCGTTACTAGCTCAGGCTCTCACGGGCTCAGCCTCGGCCCAGCTGCCTCTGTGGCCCACCAGGAAGTGGAAGGTCATCTTGATACCCTCAGGCGGGGGCCGCTCCGGCCACCCTCAGGGAGGGGCCCACAGGCACCGCCCCTGCCAAACGCTCCGCTCCGGCAGCCCCCGGGGCCTCAGCGAGAACACAGCCACTCGCACTCTGCACCCTCCGTGCGGCCCCTCTCTGAAGGTGGACAGGAGGGTCCAGAGACGCCCGCCACAGGGGGCCAGGAGAGGCGCCAGGCTTCTGGGCCCCTGGCCTGGGGGCTGCTGTGGCTCAGGGAGCCCTTCGCCCTGATGCCAGAGGGTGATAACTGTCCTCAGCCTTATCCCACTGGAGCCTCACGCTCGCTCTGCTAGTGCCATCTGTCCCCCTCTGGGAGGAAACTGAGGTCTGGGGTGACGGCACGGGCTCCGGCTGGACGGGGGGTGAAAAGAGCCAGGATCCACACTGGCTTGACCTGGGCCCCTGCTCGAAGGGGCCTGTGCCAGGGGGAGGTTCAAGGGCTGGTTTTCTGGTTCTGAGCAGACACAAAGGTGTGGTGGGGGCTCTGGGCTGCCTCCCCCCGCCCCCTGCACTGCGGCCCCGCCCCGCCCCGCCCCGCCCCGCCGTACCTCTGCACCAGGGGCCCACAGCTCGCTTCCTCTTCTGATGCGGGCCCTGCCCTGGCTCCTTGGTGCAGAAGCACCTGGGCCCCTCCTGCGGCGCTCCCTCGGGGCTCCGGCCCACCTGAGGGTGTGGGGGTGCGGTCAGGACGAGGGCCCTCCCCCGGGCCTGGGGCGGCACCTGCGTGTGGCCGGGGGCCCACCTCACCTCATCGTCCGAGGTGTCTGACTCGTCCAGCTGGTGCGGCTCCAGCCACTGCACTCGGGCCTTGCTGAGCTCTGCCGGACGCAGGGTGAGGGTCAGGCCAGGCTGGGGGCCCTGGAGTCTAGCAGGGCACAGGCCTTTCTAGCAGGACAGACTAGGAGTGGCAACTGCACACAAGGAAACTGAGGCACAGAGGGGCCGAGCAACCTGCCCACTGTCTCTGGCACCCTCTGCCACGGCCCCGCGAGCTGGGCTGTCCCCAGGCTTGGTAGCTGTGCGACTGGGAGCTCACCACCTGTCCTGAAGCCCTAACTGCTAGGATGCTCTTCCCTTCACTGCCTGTGATCAGAGATGTGCCTGTCCTGGGCCCCCAACTCTTTTCTGGGTCTGCAGCTGGGGTGCCAAGCCCTAGACCCAGGGTTGGGCCAAACAGGCCCAGGGGGCTGAGCTGGGCCCAGGACAGGCTTCCTCGGCCGCCACTGACCACCGTCCCCTTCCCATGATGACACTGCCTCCCAGGGGCGCCTGACCCCAGGTACTCGTCCTCACCTGGGTGGCCATCAGCATCAGGCCTGTGTGGGTGGGGGGGAGGCTTCGGACCCCCTCTAGCTTCATCTTCCATCCTGCTTGGAGAGGGCTCGTGGGGGTGTGGCCCTGGAAGAGCTTGTGCGGGATCCTGGGAGGAAAGCAAGTAAGCAGCTTCATTCATCCGAGGCAGCTGCCCTGCCCCCGCCCAGCCCTGGGCACCCACGGCCTAGGAGGCTCTCGCTGGGACTGCAGCTGGAGGGTTAGTCACTGCCTCTCTAGTGTGAATCAGGCAGCCAGGCTTTCTCACGGGGGACTGACCTGATGGAAAGAGGAAAGAGCTCGGCCTGGGCCTGGCTGGCTGCTGGGCCTGGGCTGGAGGCGCACGGAGGCGGAGGGCAGGGGTGGGCCCCTTACCGCAGGGCTTGGAGGTCCTTCCGCCTCTGGAGCTCTGGCTCCCTTGGTGCCATTGCTGAGTCCCCAAGGTGCAGGCTGGGCAGGCGGCTCCGCTCCCGGGGGTGGCTCTGGGCTGGGAGTGCAGGCAGCTGGGGGGCTGGGTGACCCCGGCTGGGCAGGAGGCTTGGGGCCATCCCGGCCCCGGCCACGCTCTGAGAGGTCCAGGGGCTTGTCCGGGACAGAGTCCTGTGTGGCCGTGGCTTCCTTGCCCCTGGGACTCCCTGGGCCGCTGGGCTGCGCGTGTCCCCCTCTGGACAGGGATGCCTCACCCGGTGGGCCTTCCGAGTCAGAGCTGACTGGTGTGGGCGGGCCCCTCAGCCTGGCACTGCCCTTCCGCCCCTGTGCCCGCAGCTGCTGGGCCAGGAGCAGGTGCAGAGCCCCCTCCAGCCGAGGGTCTCGCGTGTCCGCTAGGCCCCCGGGGAGTCCCAGCAGGCCACTGGGCTCCTCCCAGGCCTCTGCGTCTCCAGCCTTCAGGCCCTGGGGCCGGGGGCCACCGGGCGCTGAGGTGGGGACTTGGGGGCTGCCGTGGGGGCTCTGAAGGTGCAGCGCCAGGTGGCGGTTCAGGAGGCAGAGGCGGTCAGCCCGGAGGGAGCGCTTCAGGGACTCACAGGTCACGGCCGGGTGCCGGGAGGCCCGCAGCAGGCTGCAGGGAGGGAAGTCCCGGGCTCACCCCCATTTCACAGGCGCGCGGCCCTGGCTCACCAGGCGGGCCCACGAGCGAGCGTGGTTGTGGAGTGGCCATAGGTGACCTGGGGCCCGGGGCTCTGAGGGGGCACCTGCACACGGGGCTCTTTCTCTCTTCTGCGCCTCCGCCGCCTGCTCTGTCCCCTCCCCCCCCCCGTCCCCAGTGGACTGGCCGCACGATGCTCTCAGACAGCGAGGGTGGTCTTGGGCCACTTCTGAGAGGGCTTCCCGGGGCTCAGTCCCCACCTGCCCCCCCCAACTGCCCTCCACTGTCCTGGCCACCTCCTGAAAGGTGGGACCGGATTTGGAGACCGGGCACTCGGCTGGGGTGGCGGCGGCGGGCAGGGCCTCACCTGTCCAGGGGGAGGCTGTGCTCATAGGGGGGGCTGGGGGGGCTGCTCCCGGAGAGTGACAGTGCGGGCGTCCCATTGGTGGAGCCCCGGTCAGCAGAGCAGGCCTGGGACCCCGGCCGCACCACGGCAATGGTCCCATGCAGCTGGTTGGAGATCCGCTGGGGGCTCTGTGCCGGGTGGACGGGTCAGCCTGGGCGGGGGCGGCTGCCGCCCTCTGCCCTTGTTCTCTGTGTGACTTCGGCCGGGTCACCCGCCCGCTCGGAGCCTCGCCTCCACCCAGCGGTCCCTGGCCGGCACAGAGGCCGGGCACTTGCCATGTGGGGCTGGCACGCAGCGCCTGGCACAGAGCTGGGGCTGCCTGGCAGAGAGGAGTGGGCTTGGGGGCCCGCGTCCTCACCGTGTCTGGAGCCCGCGTCTCGGGCAGGCTGGCACTTGGGGGGATTTTGGCTGCCGGGGATGTCCTGGAGCCAGTGGACTTCTCTGCGGGAGGAGGAGCAGTGGGCGGGGCCGACCAGGAGGCTCTCAGGGGGCTGCGCAGCTCAGTCCTCCAGCCAGAGGCCCCCCAGCCCTGCGGAGCCCAACTTTCCGGACTCTTCCCTCCAGCACCTTCTCTCGGGGGGCTCGCACCTGGGCGGTCGTCCTCGGCCTCCTCGTGGTCTCCCGGTGTCTTCTCTGTGACGGCCTTCCAGGCGCCCGGGGAGGGGAGCAGGAGGGGCGACGGGGGGTCTGAGGCACCCTCCCTGTGCTGGGGCTTGAGCCTGAGTCCAGAGGCGGGGCAGAGACAGGGAGAGTGAGCGAGGGCGGTGCCCCCAGAGACGAGCGGGGAGGCCAGCGCACCCTCCCGGGGGACAAGCCACCCCTTGGGGACATCCAGGTGAACCAGGAAGAACCCACTCTTGACAGTGCCTGCGACCCCACCACCCAGGGCTCTGCTGGGTGAAGGCCCTGCTGGTGGCTGTGGGTGCCGGGACCCAGCTCTGTTTCTGGGGTGTCCCCGGGCTCCTGCTGGTTAGACGACAAGAGTTGAGGAGTCTGTGCTGTGGTGATGGCCTGAGGGGACCACCCAGGGCCTGTGGCAGGGGCCGCCATGGGGATTGTGGGTGTTCACCTCCCCACTCACCGCGGGCCCTGAAGCCGCTTCACCTCCTCCTTCAATGCCTCGTTTTCCCCCTGCAGCCGGTTCAGCTCGTTGGCTGCAAAGAGCTTGATTAGTGAGGAGGCGGGGGAGGGGAGGCAGGGCAGCGGCAGGGTCCCCACAACACCAGGGAAGTCCCCCTCCTTGACCTGTCCCCTAGCTGTGACTGCAGCACTTGGCCGAGGCCCGGGCGACCCGCAGGTGCCCCCTAAGTGCTTGCTGCACGGGCTCGTGGTCGGCGCTACTGAGTAAACAGCACTAGGCTGGAGGCCTCAAAGGTGGTGGGGCCTCCCACCCCCAGCGCCAGGCCTGTCTGGGGCGCCCCTCAGGGGACAGGGGGCTTGTCCTCCTCCTGGGCAGCTGGGGGCTCCGGACCCTGTGGGACCGTCCTCTTTACAGGAGGGAGGGGTCGGGGTCCTGAGGTTGGTGGTGCCCCAAGCCCAGGTGACTGAGCAGCCAGGGACAGGCCGGGCCGCTGCGGCCTCGTACATGTGTGTTTCCCCGACGCCCCATGGCAGGCCGAGCGGGGCCTGGGGTCACTGGAACCCCTGGGGGGCAGTGAGGTGCAGGGTGTCGGGGGCGGGGCTCCCTGAGGTGCAGGGGCGGTGTCGGGGGGGGCTCCCTGAGGCGTGTGTGGGGGGGTCGGGGGCGGGGCTCCCTGAGGTGAGGGGGGTGTCGGGGGCGGGGCTCACTGAGGATGATGACGTGCTGCAGGTTCTGGAGGAGCGAGTTCTCAAACTCCTGCTGCTTCTTCCTGGCCATCTCCTGGGTGACCATGCAGCGGTCACACAGGCCAGCTCGCAGCCTGCGGTGGGCGGGGGGGCGAGAGGCCACTCTCAGGAGGGAGACCGGGGCCCACGGCGGGGCTGGGACCCTCGTTGCGCGGCTCGCAAGATGCACCCCTGCGTTTCCGGAGCTGTGGAAGCCCCAGCCGGTGGGCTTGGCGCTCCCTGCTCTGCTGGGTGCAGGAAGGCGCCCCGGAAGTGCGGTTTACTCCGGGCGCTGGGGGCACTGCCCGGCCCAGTCCGCCAGGGCAGAGGGAGGCCTCCCTGTGTCCGCCCGCCCGCCCCACCCCTGCGCACCCACCTGTTCTCCAGCACCCGCACGTTCTCCTTCAGCGCCTTCTGCTGCTCCCTGAGCTGATGGTTCTTGGCGCAGAGCTCCTCCACCCTCTGGGCGTCCCTGTTCACTCGGGCGGGGGGAGGGGGGCTTGAGTTTCCAGTCCTGCTCCAGCGGCTGCTCCAGGCACTGCTCTGGGCGGTGACTCACGCCCACCCCCCACGCTGAGCCTCAGTTTCCCTTCTGCACCACTGGATGGGGGCAGCCGTAGCGCCCTGGGCTGTGGCCGCCGTCTTTCTCACCAGTTTCCCGCTGGGCCAGGGTCTGTCCTGACTCACCGGCATCTCTCGGAGTTCAGCTCCAGAAGTTTATTCTGCAGACCTAGGGGAGCCAGGGAAGGGGTGGGGTCACCTCCTGTCCCTGGCTGTCAGGAGGGCGCTCTGCAGAGCCCCGCCACCTGCCTGGGCCGTCCCACCCGGGCAGGCCCTGGAGGGGTGTTTTCTGGGGGCACAGCCAATGTGGAAATAAAGCAGGCTCTTTGGGTCCCCCTGGCAAGAGCCTCCTTGCCACGGGCTGGCGTCTGACTTGGGCCCCCGCAGCCCCCCCTCTCCGGGTCACAGGGGACCCAGGCACCTCGGGCCCTCAGGGTGGTGTGGGAGAGCTGTCATGGGGCTGAGAGGGAGGGGAGTGTGGTGGCTCCCGCCCTGTGGGGGGACAGGCGTGTGTGTGGGGGACAGGGCTGTGGGGGGGTAATGGCCCTGTGGGCTGGGGCAGAGCCAGGCCTGGGGGTCCTGTCGGGGCACACGGATTTCAGCTCTAATCCCTGGAGTGCTCTGGATGGGCCTCCCTCCGTCCCTAGAGGGAGGCAGCCACCCCGGTGTGGCCGTGGGCACCCCTGCCCCACCCTGGCCGAGGGCTCATCTCAGCCCAAGCTTTCTGTTGGGGGCTTGGCTCTTTATTTCTTTTTTTTTTTAATGTTGTTTTTTTTTAAATTTATTTCTAGGAGAGAGAGAGACAGCGTGAGCAGGGGAGGGTCAGAGAGAGAGGGAGTCACAGACTGAAACAGGCTCCAGGCACTGAGCTGGCAGTCAGCACAGAGCCCGATGCGGGGCCCGAACCCACGAACCGCGAGATCATGACCTAAGCGAAAGTTGGGCGCTTAACCGACTAAGCCACCCAGGCGCCCCCTTGGCTCTTTATTTCTGCTCTGCTGTCAGCTGACCCTTTGGGAGAACCCCATCAGGGTCACACTCGGGATGCTGATCTGAGGCTGGGCGCCTGCCTTCTCTGGGCTCTGGGTCAGGACTCTGTGTTGGGGCCTGGCAGGCAGGGTCCCCGGGTCTGGCAAGAATTGGAGGTGTCATGGAGGAGCACCCCAAGCTGGCCCAGGTGAGGGCTGTGGACACCCACCCCGTGGCACTCACCCCGGACCTCGTTCTCATGGATGTCTTTCAGCCTGTTCAGTGACTCCATGAAGCTCTCCATGGCTCCCGAGGGCTCCAGCCCAGGCCCGTCTGTGCTCAGGGCACAGGGATGGGGCCCTGGCCTCTACTGCCCCTCTGTCTCCAGCCTGTAGAGGAGGGCGTGGGGAGAGGTCACCTGGCTCGGGAAGGTCATAAAAACACACACCAACCTCGTCTGCCCAGGGAAGTGGGCTCCATATTGACAGGCCGCAGGGTCCAAGGAGGGGGCAGGAATCCGCTGACCGCTGGCGCCACCCCCTCCTCCCCACAGGTCCTCAGGGGCCCCTTGCTGGGCTGTGCACACCTTGAGGGGCCACTGCCTGAGACGAGGGGGCCCGGGGGGCTGGGGCCTGGGCAGCCTGGAGAGGTCTCTGCAGGCGGGCAGCTGGGAGGAGTGAGCTCACACAGCTGTGGGTCCCCATTCCACCCCCCCACCCCGCCCCTGCCCTTGTGCCACAGATTGGCCCCGGGCCCGGGAGGCTGGGCCACAGATCAGGAGGCTTGGCCAGGCCCGGTCTGCAGTGGCTCAGGGCACCCATTACGTGCTCTGTTAACCCGTGAGCCGGTTGCAACATGCAGAGCCCTTCTGGGAAAGTCTCTCTTCCAGGCCCTTCTCTGAGGGGAGGGGGCACTGCCAGTGCTGGGGCGAGGACCGGCCTCCGACCCAGACCTCTGCTCTGGGCTGCCGTGCACCCGGGCTGCATTCTGTCCTGGGCCGGGAAGCGTGCTGTGCACGCGTGTGCATGCCGTGTGTGTGTGTGTGTGTGTGTGTACGTGTGTGCATGTACCGTGCACAGGTACTGTGTGTACATGTGTGTATGCATGTACTGTGCACAAGTACTATGTGTGCCGCACGTGTGGGCTGTGGGCTGTGCTGTGTATGCATGTATTAAGGGGTGCTGGGGCCTCAGCACCCCCAGCACCCCTTCTCCCCATGTTCACCTTGTGTCTGAGTAAATGTGGATGGTCATCTGGACTCTGGCCTGCGTTTCCTGAGGCTGCTGCCGGCCCTGCTGGACGGACAAGGCCCTGCTGGACGGACAGAGTCTCTCCAGGAACAGGGTGGATATCACCTCCTGGCCAGGGGAGGTGGCCCCTTCTGGGCTTTAGCCCAAGGAGCCCTGGGGTCCGCTGGACCCTGCAGGCAGGTGGCTGAGCTCCTGGCCCCTCTTCTGCTGACAGTAGCAACTGTTGGCCCACCCCCTACATCCACCCAGGCCTCACCTCCCCTCCCCTGCTACGCCCACCGGTGCCCAAGCCACCCCCCTCCCCATGAGGACACCCTCTCTGCACAGCAGTGGGCCTTTTGAGGCCCTTGAAGCCCTTGCTCAGGCCGGCCCGTGGCCGCATCACGCCAGGCCGTCCCCGAGTCCCTGCCCGGGCTGTCCAAGGGAACCCAGCCTCATCCCGTAGGCACTGAGGACACGCGCACGAGAGTTTGCAGCAACCCCTGCTGAGCAGCCCCAAGCTGGGAAGCCCCAGGTGCCGCTGACAGTGCCCCCTGCTGGGAGGGGCGGCGGGTGCTCGCCCCCAGGTGCCACCACGCCGTGACACCGCACGATGGGAGCCGGGCTGGAAAGCCGGCCTGATGCGGGATTCGTGCTCACAGAGCACAGAAGAGGCGTGATGCTCTGGGGTCTTGGGAGTTGGGGGTGGAACCCAGGGGGTCCCTGACTGGCCCCAGGAGAAGCCATGGGTCGGGGCCAGCAGGAGGCTTCTGGAGCTGCCAGGGGGAGGCTGGACCGTGGGGTCTGGCTCTCAGCAGCCTCTTCGGACCTGAGGTCAAGCGTCAGAGCACCGGGAAGTGTTGGCCGGAGGACGCAGTGACGTCCCCTGTCCTGCGGTGGCCGTGGGAGCCCACTGAACAGGGCAGGCGGCATGTGCTGGGGTGCTGGGGCCCCTTAACTTGTTTTGAGGGCTCCGGGCCACTCCCAAGTGATGGCCAGGGGCACATGGGTGGCTGCTTGGTGGCTGTGTGTTGAGTGGGGATGACAAGAGCTTAGGAGGGGCCCCGCCTTGAGGCTGGGGGCTGGAGCTCGCCTGATGAGGTTAGGAGACAAGACCGGAAAGTCTAGGGGCTGGGACAGGCCAGTGCTCCCGCCGGCATTAAAGCCCCGTGTCCTGTGAGGGGCCTGCTCTCCAAAGGGGGAAACCGAGGCCCAAGGAGAACTCGTCCTGTTTGCCAGCCACCCAGGAGGAAGTGGGAGCTGGGGTTGGAACTGGCTCAGGGGTCCGCGGACCCTGCCCCGCGTGTACCAGTGACTCGGTCCCCAGTGGCCACCAGGGCCACCAGACCACACGGTGAGCAGGGCCTCTGCAGACTCAGGGCGGGAGGCTGGGCCAGGAGGGCCAGGCAGAGGCTGAGCCGCAGCGCTTGAAATTCCACCCAGACCCGCCCGACGGGCCGGGCCTCTCCCTCCCTTCCCCCAGCCCACTGGGAGCTGCCCCGGGAGCCTCCAGTGCCCACAGGTCTGGGAGCAGCGGATGCAGGGCTGGTGGGCCCTGCTCCCCCCACCTGACCGGAGGAGACTGTCTCCTGCACGCTGGGCAAGGGACAGCAGGGACACAGGGCAGGATGTGCTGGTGGCTGGAAACAGAGCTGGAAGGGGTGCATCATTCCGGCAGCCTCTCCTCTCCTCCCCTCCCCTCCCCTCTCCTGGGGAGGCCCAGAGCCATCCAGCCCATGGGTGGCAGTGTCACGGGGATGTTGTGACTTCCCTGGGTGGGCAGGTGACAGAAGCACATTTGGCCAAGGCAGAGGGGACAGACCTGGTCTTCGGGGGCCTCCGCTCTCCTGGAGGGAGGAGGGTCTAAGGAAGGGGTGGGAGGTGGAGGGAGGCTGTCCTCACAAGCAGGGCTAGGGCTTCAGGGAAGACGGGCCTGGGCGGCTGCGAGCTGAGGCTGGGGAGCTGGGCCTCTGTCCCTGGGCCTGGGTGGTGTGTGCACGGGAAGAGGGTGGCCTGAGCTGCTGGCCGGGGTGCGGACGGGGACAGAGGCCTGAGCTCCCCAGAGGCTCAGGGGCCGCTGAGGCCCCGGAAGGAGCGGGCGGGAGGAAGGGCGGGCGACCCCTCGCGTCTGCCCTACCCGGGGCAGAGGGCTGACGGGCCTGGGGCTGGTCCCCTCCTCCTCTATGTTCTGTGTGGCCTCTCTGAGCCTCGGGTCCCGCGTGTGGGGGTCATACTACCCCCACATCAGGCTGTTATAAGGCTCGTTTCTATCCAGTGACAGCTGTCCTGGCGGCACATTCCAGGCGATGTGCGTCCCGCTGAGGACCCGGCAGGTCGAGTGCTCAGCTACGTGCAGACGAGACCGCATCCACTGCCCACCGTCCCTCCACCAGCGCCTCCCTCACGTGGGCCCAGCCAGCTGATCGTGCCGCGTACAGGGCGCGTCCTCTCGCCGACAAGTACACGTCCCATTGCTGCAAAGCCCCTTCGCAAGAGGGCAAGACCCCCCAGGCCCAAGTCCAGGGGGGAGGCCTCAGGCTCCACCGGCACACGCCTGCATCTGTGGACAGCCGTTCAGTGTGTGGGCACTTCGGGTCCCCTGGGTCTCGGTGGCCGTGCGGGGGGGAGGGGCCTCCTCGCACAGAAGAGAGCGCCAGGGCCACCGGTGACGGCCAGCTGCTTGCACGCTGGAGGCCCGTGACCTTCTGAGGAGGTGCTGGGTGTCCGGTTCTACAGCTCGGGGCAGATAAGAAGCTCGGGTGCCTCTGCCCACCCTCTGTGGGGGCCTCTGCGGTGATGGGCAAAGCCCGTGGCCACCTCGGCCAATCCACTCGCCTGGCTGAGCCTTGATGGCCCTGTCCCTAACACAGACGGTGGGTGTGTCTCCACCGGGGCCCCTGGAGACACCAGGGTCGGTGCTGCCTGGGCTGCCCCGCCTCCCCGGGCGGGCGTGGTGGGTGCTCCTGCAACAGCAGCTGGCTGGCGGCCGGGGGCGAGCCTGGGTGCCCGGCACCTGTCGGGAGCTTCACGTGCAGCGACTCATTGGATCTCACGCTCACCCACGGAGTAGCTGTGACAACCCCATTTTATAGATGAGGAAGCCGAGGCTCAGAGTGATGCCACCAGGTTGCGAGGGACATAGCCAGGGCAGAAACCCAGAGCCCGGGCCTCCTTGTAGCCCCCGGGGCCACTTCCCAGCGGCAGGTCATGTCCAGAGAGGCGTCACTGCTGGGGTGGTTTCTAACATCACCGTGACACGTGTGCATAGTGCGTGACGCTCACACGCACACAGGGAGGCGACCGTATCGAACACTGTCCTAACACACCTTAGTGGCGGCCCAACACGCAGCCCCAGGCGCGCAGCTGCCGCCCTCAGTCACCTGCCCCACCGCGCGCAGGGCCCCGCACAGGCCCGCGGAGAGCTGCACACGCTTGTGCACGCCCGCACTCAGGCACAAGCAGCCGTGCACCCCATGCGCACATGCACGCACGCTCAGAGAGCAAAGCCGGTGTGCGCGTGCTTGGCGGGCTGAGGCTTTGCTCTGCGGCTCAGGTAACAGCGCGGCCTGCAACCTGACTCCCGAGGACGGGCTGGCCCTCTGTGGCTGCCCTCCCTGAGGCCCGGCCAGGGGAGGCTGAGCGGGACCCACGTCCCTGCTTGTCACTGCATTTTGGGGGCCGCCGAGGGTCCCAGGGTGCCCAGCCCTGCGCTGGGGGCGGCGGCGCTGCGTGTGACTGCAGCCCCGTGTCGGGGTCTCCGCAGCCCCGTGGCCTGGACCCTCTGCCCTGTGAGGGTCCAGGCGGTGGGGCGGGTCCGGGATGCGGCGCCTGGCCAGCAGCCCACTCCCAGTGCCCCCGAGTCCTTACCAGATGACGACTTCCTGGTGCTCTCTGCACCCCGCCCCTCTGCCCAGGAAACCCACTGAGCCCCTCCCCCCAGCCCCCCGGCCCGGGAGCCCCAGGGCAGGTGGCTGCGCCTCTAATGCCAGTCCGGCCGACTTCCCTCCTCCTGTTCAGAGTGCAGGGCCTGGGCTCCCCAGGGACCCCGGTCCCCGCCTCTCCCACCCCCCGTTGTTGAAGCCGCGAACCCTGGGGTCCCCAGGTACTCACATGGTCCTTCACTGCCGCGACCTCCAGCGACCTGGGGCGAGCCCCGGCGTTCCCCACCTGAGGGAGACAGAAGTGAGCAGTGCGTGAACTTGCACGGGCAACAAGACACAATTTTAGCCAAACCCGCTGGACAGGTTCTGGGTTCCCCGAGCCGGGAGCGGAAAGGAGGCAGAGACGGCCCCAAAGCTGCCGAGCGGGCTCTGCCTTCTCACAGAAAGTGGCAGAACGGGTCGGGGCTGAACCCACACAGACCTGGGATTGTTTCCCGTAATTACTGAGGGGCCTGTGCCTCTGGTCCGAGCAGGCCAGTTAACAGGGAGAATCCAGGGACCTGGACGGGGCAGGGAGAGGGCGAGGGGGCTGAGGTGGCAGAGGGTGGGGGGCGGGGCAGAGGCCTACGGTGTCCCTTTTTGGCCTCACATTCTGGCTCACCACAGGCTGACCTTTCTGGCCTCAGTTTCCCTGTCTGTACGGCGGGGATAATGGGCGCAGGCACGCTCCTCCCAGAGCTCAGAAGACGGAGATCCATCCAGACGTGTGGTTGGAAGTGTCTGCCGCGTCCGGGGAGCCGCATGGTGGGCCCTCCCAGAGGGTCGGGTGTCCCAGGTCAGGGGCGTCCGGGCAGGTGGGGTGCCCGGGGGGGGCTGGGTCGTGGGTGGAGAGCTGCTGCCTTCGGGGGGCTTCCTGTGCTTGTTCTCTGAGCTGGGACGTTGTGGCTGCGCTCACGCAGACACAGGCCGGCCTCTGAGGCCTGCGGCTGCCCCTGATGCGCCCTCTGCACCCCTTGTCCTGCACCCCCGCTCTCCCCGTCCACATGTCCCCCCCACGCTCCCCTCCTCACACCCCTTCCCGGCCTCCTCAGGGCTGCACGGGAGCAGCAGCCCCCAGGGGCACCGGATGTGCTCCAGGGAGACCTCAGGGCTGGAGGAGGCGCCCGGGCGCCAGGCCAGGCCACCTGGCAGGTCTGGGAGGCCCCTCCCGCTCCCTGGCGAGGCCCCGTCGGCGGCAGCGGCCGGGCCCCGGGCTCTCAGAAGGGGCTGGAGGTCAGGCTCTGGCCGGACCCTGCAGCTCCGTGGACGCCTCCTGGACGAGGCCTCCCACCGCCCCTCCCGCCGGGGCCCCGGGCGCATCCGTCCGCGTGCTGCCGGGCGCCGATCTGCCTGCGTGAGCGGGAGGGAAGGGGCGTGGGGGCCGTGTGCGCGCTGAGTGTGTGTGCTTGACCGTGGCTGTGTGAGCTGCCCCTCACCTCGTGTGCGTTCACCTGCGTGTGCATGTGTGTGGTGTGTTCTCCGCGTGTGTGGTGTGCGCGGTGGGAGTGCAACGTGTGCACTCTCATTGTGAGTTTGCCTGTGGGTGTTGGGGTAGGGTGTCCCGGGGAGGGCAGGGGCTGAGTCAAACCCTCTCCCTCAGCGCTGCTGACCCTCAAACTGTCCAGGGTCAGCCTAACCTGTCGTGTCCCCCTCCCCCCACCTCGGCAGGGTTGAATCCTGACTCTGCCCCTCCCCGCCCTCACCGAGAGCAGAGCCATCTCTCAGCCTCTCGGGAGCCTCTTCCTCAAAGTGGAATTCGTGACGATGGCTGGGCCAGGGTCTGCCCCGGGGGTGTGTGTGGCGGTGTGCCCAGTGCCGGTCAGCTGACGGGCAGTGGCTCTGGCTGGACCATGTTAGTCATCAAACAATAGCTGTAAGTTTCCAGAAGGAAAGGCACCTGCCCCACAACCTTGTGGCCCCAAGAAGCTCATGCCACCCAATTCATAATTGCCCCAAAGGCGCATCTCCGGGCAGCGGGTGAACGGTCGTAGTCAGGAGGACAGTCCCCGGAGCACCCAGCGATGCGGATGAAAGTCAGCACCTCATGGGTGAGCTGCCTCTCGGCGGGGGATGGCGTCTGACTCTGCCCAGAAGTGCCCAGGAAGGACCAGAGGCGGGAGGGGTCGTCTGGGTCCGGGGGGGGCCGGCAAACACGCAGGGGGAATGACCCCAGTGGCGGAAAGCCGTCCGCCTTGATGGGGGTGGTTACAGGGCAGGGCTCAACTGCCACAACGCAGCCACTGCACTCACGAGAAACATACGCTTGTTTTATGCAAACTGTGCCTCAATAAAGTTGTTTTGCTTCAAATTAATAGACTTTTTTCTTTTTTCATTTTTTAATGTTCATTTATTTTTGAGAGATACAGAGACAGAGCGTGAGTGGGGGAGGAGCAGAGAGAGAGGGAGACACAGAATCTGAAGCAGGTTCTGAGCTGTCGGCACAGAGCCCGATGTGGGGCTCAAACTCACGAACCATGAGATCACGACCTGAGCGGACGTCAGATGCTTAACAGACTGAGCCTCCCAGGTGCCCCTAAATTAATAGACTTTCTTTGTTAGAGTAATTTTAGGTTCCCAGCAAAACTGAGAGGGAGGCACAGAGTCCCCTCTCCCTGTTCCCTGCCCTCCACCCCCCAGAGTGGACACCTGCTCAGACGCACCACGTCCCTCAGAGTCCGTAGTTCGTATTAGGGTCGCCCTTGAAGTCGCAGGTTCTGTGGATCTGGACACATCCACAAAGACGTGGGTCCACCATGGCAGCGTCACATGGAGGGTTTTCACCGCCCCGAAACCCCCCGTGCTCCACCTGTTCATCCGTCCCCTGGCAAACACTGACCTTCCTGCCTCCACAGCTGTGTCTTTCCCGGAAGGCCAAGCAGGCGGAACCGGTGTGAGCCTTTCGGACGGGCTTCCCGCACTTAGTGATGTACCTTTAGGCTTCTGCCCTGTCTTTTCTTTCTCTCTCTTTTTTAAGTTTATTTATTTATTTTGAGAGAGAGAGAGCACAAGCAGAGGAGGGGCACAGAGAGAGGAGGGGAAGAATCCTAAGCAGCCTCCTGGCCATCAGCGTGGAGCCCAATGCTGGGCTTGAGCTCACAAACCGAGAGATCATGACCTGAGCCGAAATGAAGAGCCAGACACTTAATCAAGTGAGCCCCCCAGGCGCCCCATCCTTTTATCACTGATGAGCGTCCCACTGTGTGCATGGACCACAGGGCATTTGTGCATCACCCACTGAAGGGCATCTGGATGCCCCTGAGCTTTGGCGATCAGGAAGATGGACGCCGTAAAGCTCTGTGTGCGGGTGTTTCTGTGGACAGAAGTCCCCCAACTCTAGGTAAATGCGAAGGAACACGACTGTGGGATTGAGCGGCAAGGCGATGCTTTGTTTTGTAAGAATAAAGTTGATCTTTAGAAAACTAAACTGTTCTTCACACGAGCAGGTGTGACGATCTGCCGCCCACGTGGTCGCCCGGCCGCTTGGGGCCCGGCCCCTCCCTGGCTGCTGGGCGGCCACGGCCCCAGGCTGGCCTTGGGGCGGAGCACCCGTGCGGGCACCGACCTGTTGTCCCTGTTTGCCCTGCGAGGCCTGGTTTCTGGTGTGACCCCTGGGCTGTGGAGAGGACACGCTCCCCTCCCCCCTGCCTCTGGGAGGTAAGTAGCTGGACCTGGTGTCACCGAGGGGACCCTGTCGCCTCCCTGTGGACAGTGTGTTGGCACAGTGGTGGCTGAGCCACTGGAGGACGGATAAGTGTCTCCTGTTCTGCACTCAGGGCCCCTGTTCCTGCCATCTCGCTGGAATGGTGACAACAGCTGTCCCCGAATGCCGTGGCCAGAGCCCCCTCGTGCCCCCTCCCTGTCTTACAGGTGGGGGACCAAGGCCAGGGAGTGGGGTGCATCAGCTGTGAGGGGTCTGAGCCCCCCACGACGTGGCCTCTCCGCACAGATGGGGAGTCAGGTCCAGGGGGCGGGCCCTCCCCTGGGCGGGGTCCTGCTCTGCCCTCGCCCTCAAACTCTTCCGCCCACCGCGCGTGTCCACGTCTGGCCCCGGAGGCTCCTGGCCTGGGGTCCGTGAGGGGCGTGCAGGCCGAGGGAGGCGAGAGCGGGGGGCACAAAGGGACACTAGAGCGCAGGTGCGAGCCCTGGAGCGTATGCGCGTGGGGGGCCTGGGGGGCCCATGGTGTCAAAATGGGCTGGGAGACCGGTGGGGAGAGGGCGACACGGCCCCTTCCCAAGACCCAGCAGCCGCAGGAAGCCGTGCCTCCCCCACCCTAGCCCCCTCCTCCCATCGGGCTGAGTGTTGGGACCCCTACACCCTGAGGCCAGCGGTCCCTGATCCCCTGGGAGGCTCTCGTTCAGGCCTCAGTTTCCCCAGCCATCTGCCTGGGAAGGGTGGCTCCGCTTGGCCGACATGAAAGTCCCAGTGGCCTGCGACACAGGAGACCCCTCGCAGGGCGGCACAGCGGGCTGGGCGGCCCCCGGGGCGTCTGGGGGACATCCTTGCCGGCTGCCGCCAGCAGCTCTGAGGGGCAGCGGGCAAACGCTCTCGGGGGTGGAGGAGAGAAGAGAGGGAGCGGGCCCGCTGGAGGCCACTCTCCTGCCCCAGGGCGGCAGCCGTCCTGCAGGGAGGGGGGCTGGCTGGCCGCGAGGGTCCCCCGAGCCTCAGTTTCCCCATCTGCAACCAAAGACAAAGGTGTGAGGACTGAATGCGATCATGTCTTGGCATTCTTTCACTCCTTCTCTCACCCCTTCGTTCAATGTTTCCTGGAGCCCTAGGTGCCGGGCGCGGGGGCTGGGGGTGTGATGACTACCCGGGCGGCGCCCACCCCTCATTTGGCACGACTCCCGGCTCACAGCAAGCGTGACAACTGACACTGGAGACCTGTCCTTCACCCCCGTGTTGGTGCGGGGACGCTGCTCCAGTCCGCCCCCTCAGCTGGAAACCAAGGCCCAGGGGCCCATGTAGGGGTGGCAGGGAGTCTGGGGGTTGCAGTGCCCCCAGGCTTTTCCCCTTGATTCGGGAGCGCTGGGAGGTGAAGCTTCAAAGGCATCTGTGAATGCACCGGGAAAGCAAAGCCCATCCTGTCTGTGACCGACAGACGGGGGTGTGGCCAGGCCCCGCATCAACGCTCACCTATTAAGGTGGCCTGTGGGGGGGCCTCCTGGGGTAAGGCTGCCTGCAGTGACGCCTGGGGCCTCTGTACCCCCCCTTCGGTGCGGTGCTGTGCCCCCAGCTTGGGCAGACAGCGGCCCGGGAGGGGACAAGTGTGGACCTGGTCTGGGCAGCCGGGAGTGGGAGGGGGCGCCCCGCAACCCTCCCTGTGCGTGGCTTCCGCACCAGGCACCTGATTTTACACTTCGCACGATGGCCCACCTGCAGATAAGGCCGAGTCCCCTTTGCTACTTCTCTGTTCCCCAGGGGAGCCTCTGCTTGCGCTGACAGTGTTTCCTGCCAGATCTTTCTCTATGTAACCATCTATCTGTGGACTTGGACAGGTAAAGGTGTACATTCTCCAGCTACATTTGCAGATTTCTGCAACCGGCACTACCATTTGACTCCAGAACATTTTCGTCGCCCCCAGAGGAAACCCCAAGCTAGTTGGCCGTGGCTCCCCGCGTTGCCCGGCATCAGCAAGCCTCTTTGGGTCTCCATGGATTTGCCTGGGCGCTTTTGAGAGGCAGAATCTTTTTTTTTTTTTTAATGTTTTTTCTTTTTAATGTTTTTTTATTTATTTCTAGGAGAGAGAGAGAGAGAGAGACAGCGTGAGCAGAGGAGGGTCAGAGAAAGAGGGAGTCACAGACTGAAACAGGCTCCAGGCTCCGAGCTGGCAGTCAGGACAGAGCCCGACGCGGGGCTGGAACCCACAAACCGCGAGATCATGACCTGAGCGAAAGTCGGACGCTTCACCAACTAAGCCCCCCGGGCGCCCCTTTAATGTTTTTTTTTAATTTATTTTTTTCTGAGAGAGAGAGAGAGACAGCGTGAGCAGGGAGGGTCAGAGAGAGAGGGAGACACAGAATCTGAAGCAGCTCCAGGCTCTGAGCTGTCAGCACAGAGCCCGACGCGGGTCATGAACCCACAGACCATGAGATCATGACCTGATGCCAAAGACAAGTGTCGGACACTTAGCCGCCTGTTTGGGTCTCTGGCCCATGTTTGTGTTGCTATGTTTTAAGAGTTCTTTAGGTATTTTGGATGACAGTCCTTTATCAGATGTTTCTCTGGCAAATATTGTCTCCTCGTCTGTGGCTTGTCTTCTGATTCTCCTGACAGCCTCTCGCTGAGCAGACGTCTGTGACCCCCGGCAGGTGCGCTGGCCAGCTCTCTTTCTCGGTCCCGTCTTGGTGCTGTGGCTGAGAGCTCATGCCGTCCCCAGGGTCACCCAGATTTTCTCCTGGGTTGTCAGCGAGGAGATTATGGTTTGCATTTTACGTCTAGGCCTGTGACCCGCTGAGTGAAGTTTCGTGAAGGGCGTGAGGTCCACGTCTAGATGCGTTTTCCTGCAGGCGGACGTCCAGTGGGTCCCGACCGTTGGTTGAAGAGACGTCTCTGCTCCATTGTGTAGCCTTTGCCCCTTTGTCCAGCGTCAGCCGACTGTGTTCACGGGGCCTGTTTCTGGGCTCTGTTCTGCCCCACTGTCCTGTCCCTTCTTCCTCCGGGACACGGCGTCGTGACCGCGGTGGCCTCGTGGTGGGACCTGAAGTCGGGGGGCCCCTCCCCCTCTGTTCCTCTGCTGTGTGCGGGGGCTCCTCTGGGTCCGTTGCCTCCTGTCCACGCACATGGGAACCAGTTTGTCGACATCCATAAAATAGCTTTCTGAGATTTGAGTGGGATTGCAGTGAATCTCCCACCCTGACCCCAAACATACTTCCCTGGGACAGGGTGAGGGCCCTGGGGGGGAGAGAGGGCCCTGGGGAGGGACGGGGGGCCTGGAGAGGGGGAGAGGGTCCTGGGGGAGAGAGGGCCTGGGGAGGGGCAGAGGGGCCTGGGGAGGGGAGAGGGTGGGGAGGGACAGGGAGCCCTGGGGAGGGACAGGGGTGCCTGGGGAGGGGCAGAGGGGCCTGGGGAGGGGAGAGGGGCCTGGGAGGGGGAGAGGGGCCTGGGGAGGGAGGGCCTGGGGAGGGGGAGAGGGCCTGGGGAGGGGGAGAGAGGCCTGGGGAGGGGAGAGAGGGCCTGGGGAGGGGGCAGAGGGGCCTGGGAAGGGGAGAGGGGCCTGGGGAGGGGAGAGGGGCCTGGAGAGGGCAGAGGGGCCTGGGGAGGGGGAGGGGGGCCTGGGGAGGGGGAGAGAGGGCCTGGGAGGGGGCAGAGGGGCCTGGGAAGGGAGAGGGGCCTGGGGAGGGGCAGAGGGGCCTGGGGAGGGACAGGGGGGCCTGGGGAGGGGCAGGGGGCCTGGGGAGGGACAGGGGGCCTGGGGAGGGACAGGGGTGCCTAGGGAGGGGCGGAGGGGAGGGGGGAGAGGGGCCTGGGGAGGGGCAGAGGGGGCCTGGGGAAGGGCAGAGGGGCCTGGGGAGGGGCCTGGGGAGGGGCAGGGGGGCCTGGGGAGGGAGCAGAGGGGCCTGGGGAGGGGCAGGGGGGCCTGGGGAGGGAGCAGAGGGGCCTGGGGAGGGGCAGGGGGGCCTGGGGAGGGGCAGGGGGGCCTGGGGAAGGGGCAGGGGGGCCTGGAGTCATCTGTCCCCTTTGTAGCCTCAGCTGCCTTCCTGGGACAATGGGGCTCCCAGTCCACCACATGCCACTCCTGAGAATGTTTTATTTGTTCCCATTTTGTAGCTGGAAGGGGCCCAGCCCCCTTAGTCCGTCGACCGGCGGGACGTGGGCTTCGGGAGAGGGTCTGTCCGCAGAGGCCGTCTTGCCCCCGAACCAGTGTCCTGGTCCCTTGGGCAGTGACGCTCACCTGGGGACCCCGCCCCGTTCTGGGGCCTCACCTGACTCCGGGAAGCTGAAGACTTGTTTTTCCGGATGCGACCAGCCCGGCCGCGGCCAATGGAGTGTCTGCGCAGACGGCCTCAGGCCTCCCCGGGCTGCGGGATTTATCCAGGCACGCGATGGGGACCGTAAATCTCCGCGGGTCGGGATAACTGGGTCCCTGGCTTGGGGGAGGGGGAGGGGCCAGGAGGTGTCCGTGACGGGAGTGATCCCAGCCTTGAGCCGGGCTGTCTAGCGGCGCATCGCAGATAATAAAACTGCATCTTCCCGCGGCGCACGGGGCGGACGTGTCAAACCGCGGCGCGGTAACTGATGCCTCGTGGCCAGGAGTGTCCCGTCAGAAGGCCCGGGTCCAGGCACCACGCATCCCGCACACATCATAAAGATACAGTAATGGTGCATGTGTCTCTGGAGAAATACTAATACTGTTGTTTTATGAGAGACAAGAGTTGAAAATATTAAAAGTCAGAATTTTATGACCTAAAAAGAAAGTCGGATCATGAGGACGGGGAAGGGAGATCAAAATAGCCGTTGCTGCTGGTGCTGGCGTCCTGACACAGGCCTCCGCAGCCCCGCTGTGAACCTGCGGGCGGATGCCGGGAAGGGCCGGTCCTGAGAGTCGGCGGCCTGGAGAGGGGGCTGAGTGCGCCCCGGGCAGGGGACAGCCCAGGGTCCCCATGGCTCTGGGCCTGACGGGGGGATGTCCAGCGGCTAGCTTTCAGCCCAGATCTTTCCGGAATGACATTCTCCCGGCTGCCATGTGCTCCCTGTGGAATGGCAGCATGCCACAGTGAGGCTTTACAGCTTCATGTGATGGACCAGCCTGAACAACTTGCTGCAAAGGAGCAAATTAAGGGGCCAGGGAAGGGGGCCAGGTGGGTTCCTGCCAGTCCCCCAGCCCTGGGGAACCCGGGGGGCGCTAATGAGTGCCAAAGACGAGTGATGGATTTGTCCCCTTTGGCTGACCCCCACCACTGCCCCGGGATTTGCTCCCCACCCCCCCACCTCCGTCTGCCAGAGACACTGGTGAGCTCTGTTCCTAGTTCTTGGGGCCCCCGTGGGGAGGCTCCCTCATGTGCACCTGGGGACCCCCCACACCCGGGGATGGGCTCTTCCAAAACTTTGCTCAGGTTTTTTTCTTTTCAAAGGTGAAATTCCCATGGTTTAAAATTAGCCGTTTTATTTCTTTTTATTATGTTTTTGAGTTTATTTATTTATTTTGAGGGAGAGAGAGAGAATCGCAAGGAGGCTCCACACCCAGTGCAGAGGCTGTTGCAGGGTTCGATCCCATGAACCGTGAGATCATGACCTGGGCCTAATCAAGAGCTGGACACTTAGCTGCCCGAGCCGCCCAGGGGCCCATAAATGAACCATATAAAGTGAATGGCTCAGTGACGGTCCATTCACAGCCGTGTGTAACCACCCGTGTGTCCTGCCCGCACGCTTCCGTCGCACCCAGAGGCCACCCCGTACCCACCGGTGGTCACTCCACCCTCCCCCCCCCACCGGTCACCACTCTGCTTCCGTCTGCGTTGGCCGGTTCTGGACGCCCCGGTCCACAGGACCCTACACTTGGCCTTCGAGTCTGGCTTTTCTGACTCAGCGTCACGCTTGTGAGACTCACGGGGGGTAGTGGCGTCTGTCCCTTCTCGTGGCCAAGTCATACCCCAGCCGTCTGTCACCAGGGGTCTGTTCTGCTGGGCGCTGCTGTACGGCTGGGACACCAACAGCTGAGGTCGTGCTCTCAACTCTTTGGGTAGTTTTCTCCAGACGGAGCCGCGGTTTCCCCTGTCGTTGGCGCTCCTGCCGGTGAGGGGCAGCCATGCCGGGCGCTGACTGGCGGCTGGTGTGTCCCCGGGCGATTCACTTAATCTGAGGCATCCGGTTTGAAAGGGTTTGACAGACTCGCCCAGCGTGGGACCCCCGCTCACGGGGAGGCCCCCCCGGCTCCTAGCCGGCCCCCTCTGGCCCCGTCCTGGGGACCCTCACCGCCTTCCGCCCCGGAACGCAGCGGACACCTGCATTCCGTCGCGAGGGGCAAACGTGGCCTCCTGCAGAATCCACGTGATCCGAGTCCCACTGCGCGCCGCCTCTCTGGCCAGAGCCACGTGCTCGAGGTCCATCCACACCGCTGCTTTCCCGGAGGTCGTTCCTCCTCGCTGAGCAGAGCCCCCTCACACCCGCACTCACCCGGCTGTGTCCCCCACTTCCTTTGAGAGCAGCAAGTGGCCCCTGCACCCCACTTGGCATTTGTGCAGCGAGTAACACATTCGAAATGACAGCAAGTAACCGTTCACACCTCTGTGTCCTGCTGGCGAGGTGACCCAGGAGGGCAGAAACCACGGCCGTCGGGGGAGCTGGGGAGCAGGAGTGAGCCCAGGGGCCTTTCTCGTGTTGCCAGCCGGACTCCGCCCCCGGCTTGGAGTTCACTGCACCCCCGAGGGACACCCCGCCCGGCCTCAGCACCAGGGAGGAAGCCAGGTGCCTACGTTCAAAGAAAGCCCCGCGCAGTGGGATAACGAGCACACACTTCAAACTCTGAGGGGACACAGGACAGCACACCCACCCAGGATGGGGCCGAGGCCGGTCTGCGGGGCGACGCTGGGAGGGAGCTGCTACAGCCTCAGGACGGCCCGCGAGCAGGAAGCCCCACCCCCCCTTGCGGGAGCATGGTGGTGGCCGCCGCCTTCCTCCCACCGGCACTGGCGGGTCACCCTGGGGCCCGGGGAGCGGCCCCCTGAGCAGGGTTGGGCCGGGAAGGCTGGGCGGGCTCTGGGGTTCTGGGGCTCTGGGGGCTCTGGGGCTCCTGGGGGCTCTGGGGCTCTGGGGGCTCTGGGGGCTCTGGGGGCTCTGGGGCTCTGGGGCTCTGGGGGCTCTGGGGGCTCTGGGGTCTGGGGGCTCTGGTCTGGGGGGGGGCTCTGGGGCTCTGGGGCTCTGGGGCTCTGGGGCTCTGGGGCTCTGGGGGCCTCTGGGGGGTCTCTGTCTGGGGCTCTGGGGCTCTGGGGGCTCTGGGGCTCTGGGGGCTGGGGGCTGGGGTCTGGGGCCTCTGGGGGCTCTGGGGGCTCTGGGGCTCTGAGGGCTCTGGGGCTGGGCTGGGGGCTCTGGGGGCTGGGGCTGGGGGCTCTGGGGGCTCTGGGGCTCTGGGGCTCTGGGGCTGCTGGGGTCTGGGGCTCTGGGGGCTCTGGGGCTCTGGGGCTCTGGGGACTGGGCTCTTGGGGCTCTGGGGCTCTGGGGGCTCTGGGGCTCTGGGGCTGGGGGGCTCTGGGGCTCTGGGGGCCTGGGGCTCTGGGTCTGGGGCTCTGGGGGCTCTGGGGGCTCTGGGGGGGGACCTGGGCTCTGGGGCTCTGGGGGCTCTGGGGCTCTGGGGACTCTGGGGGCTCTGGGGCTCTGGGGCTCTGGGGGCTCTGGGGGTCTGGGGGCTCTGGGGCTCTGGGGCTCTGGGGGCTCTGGGGCTCTGGGGAGCTCTGGGGCTCTGGGGGCTCTGGGGCTCTGGGGGCTCTGGGGCTCTGGGGCTCTGGGGGCCTGCTCTGGGGCTCTGGGGGCTCTGGGGACTCTGGGGCTCTGGGGCCTGGGGCTCTGGGGCTCTGGGGCTCTGGGGGTCTGGGGCTCTGGGGGCTCTGGGGGCTCTGGGGGCTCTGGGGGCTCTGGGGGCTCTGGGGGCTCTGGGGCGGCCGCCTGCCTGGGGACGCGTGGCCCCAGGGCCGAGGCCAGAGGCCTGTGGGGTCCGACGTGTCCCGTGCTGCTTCTCCAACACGCACGGTTACATAAACGATGATAGCACTTCATAAACATTTTTCTAACATGCGGAATGTCTGACATGAATTTCAGCTATTTTAGAACTAATAAACAGCTGTCAATGTCATGGCCGACGCGGAGCAGAAACCGCAGCGCTTTATGGAAGATCACAGGCACCAGCGACGATCTGTTCTTTAAAGAAACAGAGAGGCTGGGAGGGAAGCGCGCCCTGGTCCTGGAGGTGGAGGCTCTGGGTGCGGGCAGGGAGGCGGGGGGCAGGGGGCAGGGCCGGGTGGCTCGGGCCCCAGAGCCCAGAGGCGTAGGCCGCCTTGCGATGCCTCAGGGCGCTGACGTCCATGTCCGGCCCGGCCAGGCCTCTGGGGCTGGTGTGCACCGTGTGGGGCGCCTGGCCAGCTGCTCGGCCTCGGGGCCCGAGGCCGGCGCCACAGCGGAGGCCACGCCGAAGCCACAGCGTGCCGAGCCACATGCCTCAGGGCCGTGCTCCACCTGCGTGCGGCGCAGGGCAGCCCTGGACGTCAGGACACCTGAGCGCACGTCTCAGTCGGCCACCAGCCCCAGGGGCCTTAGGGCCTCCTGCCCTGGTCTTCCTAGGGGCCCTCCTGTGCTCGGGCTGGGGGCCCCTCGGGGGGTATCAGGGACGCCCAGCGTGAGGCCCCCGTGCTGGCAGCGGTATCCCTGCAGCCCAGGGATCCGAGGGGACGTGCGGGAGCAGGTGCGTGGGGGTTGCCGGGAGACACTGAGACCCCTCTGTGCCCGCGCGGCTGGGCTGGGTGAACGAATGAGTGCGTGAGGGGGAAGGAGGCCTTTGGCGCTGCCCGCCTGGCTGCCTGACCACTCCCGACCCAGGCGCAGTGACTCGTGGGGTGGGGTCTCCTTCACGCCTGCTGTGGTCCCCGAGGCTGTGCCCTTCCAGCGTGCACGCTCCTGTGCTCCTTCTCAGCGGTCAGTGAGTGGGCCAGCCAGTCCCCGGCCACTCCCCACAGGCACAACGTGTCTCCCTGAAATCTGTCCCCGACACCAAGGCATGAGGCCCTGCTGATGGAAGATCGTGTCCCTCTCTCCTGATTCTCCCCCTTCACTCAGAAGAGAGTCTTCACAGAGACTGGCAGGGCCTCATGACCCTGGCCTCACCCTCTGTGCCTTCTTCCAGCCTCCTCGCTCCCCCTCATTCCCCGAGGGATCCTGCCTCAGGGCCTTTGCACCTGCTGTCTGCTTTTCTCCTTTCCTCCTTCACACATTTTCTGCCCTGCCACCACTCAAATATCCATTTCAGGATGGGAGGGGCTGGCCGTCTTCAGAGCTGCCTTCTCAGAACCTCAATGGTACTGGCATCTGTTATGGGTTGAGTTGTGTCTTCCAAAAGATATATTGAAGTCCTGAATGCAGCACATGTGAGTGCGGGCACATTTGAAATTAGGGTCTTTGCAGATATGGTCAGGTTAAGATGAGGTCGCTAGGCTGGGCGCTGACCCAGCAGCTGGTGTCCTTGTAAAGACCCGTCCCCATGCAGACAAACACAGGGGAGGAGCCACGGGGAGACGTAGGTGGAGATGGGCAGGATGGAGCCATGCGCCCCAGGAGCCTGGGGCCACCAGGAGCCACCACTCTGGCCTCCAGAGACTGGAAAGGGGTAGATTCCTGCTGCAGCCTCAGGAATAAGCCCATAATATACAAGTAACACGTAATTCTGAGCAAACTGATAATTGAGGAAATGCAGAATTCCTTCACTGCGCCGTCAGCCTCGGGGCTGGGGCGTCCCCTGCGTGTGCCCCCTGTGACCTGTCTGTATCTCATCACCCCCACTCCCGGTCACTCGGCAGCCAGGCCTTCCTGAGCTACTCAGTCTGGCACCTCGGACCCTCCTTCCCCCGAGAGGGGGGCCTCTGAGTCTCCCCTTGAACCTGAGTCAGGTGCCAGCTCAGCCCATTTCCAGGGTCCCGGGGCTCACACCTGGTGGTGATCGCCCGGGAGGGTGGCCAACCCTGGCCTGGTTGGGGATTCAGAGAGAATGTTCCAGTAAGTGTAGCCCCGGCTTCGGCCTTCTGTCACTGCAAGGCGGGGCCCGGCTGCTCCCTGCTGGCAGGGGCCCGGCCTCCCCAGGGATCTCCCCGAGGTGCTGTCTGGGACCCTCCCCCCGGACAATGACACAGGAGACCATGCTCACATGTGCGCACCCCAGCTGTGCTCACAAGCCTTGCGGGGAGCCGAGCAGAGAGTGCGGCAGGGGCATACCGCTACGGGGGTCCGCGGGCGCGTCACCGCGAGCCCTGGGCCTCCGTGCCCAAGTGTGGGGGGCAGGGCGGCTGGGAAGGCGGGTGGGCAGCACGGTCATGCCCCCGGCTCCCCGGCCCTTCACGGCCCCCGCTCCGTCCCTCTGGGACGTCGTCTGCGCCTTGGCCCCAGAATGCAGACCCCAAGGGCGGTGGGCAGACGAGGGCCTCGGCTGCATGGAGCGGACCATCCTGTGGTCCATCCGGCTGCGGCGGGGCCACGGCCAGCCCACCGTCTGGCCCCACCACCCTCAGCCTCCGGGGCTGCCAGTCCTGCAATAGTGAGCAGCGCTGAGATAATCAGAAGCACAGAGAGGTTGAGTGACCTGTCCAGGGCCACAGGGCTGGGATGCGCAGAGCTGGGCTGCGGCCTGAGGGGCTGCTGACCCACGGTGGGGACACGGGGACCGGGACGGGGCAGCTGTGCCTGCAGAGTGCCGAGCGTCTGCCCCCGTCCTCCCTCCGTGTGCCCCCCCAGCGCTGCTCAGGGTGCGTGGTGGGGGCAGGGCAAGGGGCCCACAGACTACCTCCCGGGGCCTCGCCCTGCGGAGGCCACCACCCTTCCAGAGGGAGACCCGGGAGACGTGCCCGGACACATGCTCCTCACCCCGGGCCCACGTGAGCCCCGCTGACCGGCCGCAGCAGCCCCAGGGCGGGCGGGACTGGCCCTCATGGCGGGCGCCCGGCTGTCCGGCCCGGGGTTCTCATTGGAGAAGGAAGTTCTCCCCTCCCTGCTCCAGGCCCCTTCCTTGTCTGGGGCCATCAGCAGGCACCTCCGCCTGGCAGCAGAGCCTGGCACGACCCCCACCCTGCCTGGGTGGCCCCGGGGTGTCGGCCGGGGCCATGGAAAGCCCGCTCCATCTGTCACTGACAGGGGCCGCACCATGGATGGGGGCTCTGTCTGCAGAGGCCTCACCTCCGCGTCCTGGCTCAGTCTTCCTCTTTGGGGTCCCAGAGGCCAGCTGGCCCAGCCTCCCGCCTGCAGGGCTCAGTCCGCTGGCGCCCACACGCGCCCACACGCGCCCAACCACGCCCTGCCTCCTGCCTGCCCAGCCCTCCCGCACTGTGCAGACTGCGGCCTGCAGGCCAGCTTGCGTCACTCGTCCATGAGTAGCAAATACACTTGGGCATCAGCACCCGCCCTTACCTCGGTTTGGGGATGAAGATTGGGGATAAAGCTGCACGGAGCTGTGTCTCCTGTACCGAGCGGCACAGGGCCCCCCAGTCACACATGGCTGCCGAGGACTGGCTGGCCCGGCTGAGCCCCCAGTGAGTGTGCAGAGACCCAGCTCAGGCACCGGAGCCCAGGGGGTCAGTCACATCAGCACCGCTGTGGCGGTGACGTGCTGAAATGATGGCATTTTGGAAACACGTGGTTAAAATATTATTAAATGCACGGAGCCTGTTTCTTTTCCCTCTCCTGTTATGGCCACTTGCACTTTGAAGTCACGTTCATGGCTCAAGGTATAGCTGTCCGGGACGGCACCCCAGCCCAGGAGGCAGATGCACAGCAAGGAGATAGGTGTGCGACGGGCACATTTCAGGTTGCAGTGACGGCCCCACGGATGTGAATGGGGCGGCTCCCTGAGAGGGAGGTCAGGTTCAGCTCCTTCCAGACGCCGGGTGCCCTGCTTTGCCTGCACGGGGCCCTCGACCCGGCTGAGCAGAGTCCAGGGGCAGCTGCTGACCCATCTTGGGCCAGATGTGGGCCCCTGCCTGCCAGTCTCTGCCTGAGTCTCTTCAGTCTGGGACGGGGAGGAGGAGGTTGTCTGGCTGCCTCCCCAGCACGCCGACACCCAGGAGCCGGGATTGTGAGTTCACGCACTTTGCCGTAAAAGGATCCGGGCCCACGCGGTGGCGCGGGCTGTGGTCTCCGTGGCTGGCAGCAGGGTGAGGGGATCTCTCCTGCGTGGACCCTCTGGGTGGAGGAGAGAGGACGGCGAGGTTCGGTGTCCCGGGGCCGCTGTGACGGGGCACCCAGACCATGGCTCAGGCACCAGGGACGGATTTCCGTGCAGTTCTGGAGGCTGGAAGTCCGAGATCAGGGTGTCCGCACCGCCGGCTCCTTCCGGGGGAGGGTTGGCCCAGGCTTCTCCACACTCCCGGGGCGCCATGGCCAGCAGCCCCAGAGCGCTGGCTGGTACGCACAGCGCTGCACCTCCGCTTTCGTTGCCACGTGGGCCTCTCCCTGCGCGTGTCTGTGTCCCAGGATCCCCTGCCTCTCAGGACACCAGTCACCTTGGATCAGGGTCCCTCCTGATGAGCAACACCTTAACTCAATGCAATTCAATCCACACGCTTGGTGTGGGGGAGGACCCAGCAGCCCCCCGCCTGAACCTAGTGTCCCGCAGGCCCCAAATCTGACCTGTGCTTGAAACTGGTTCAGAGTGGGGCTCGGGACCAAGCTGAGCTGGGGACCCACGGGGTGGGGGGCTCCCTGGACCCAGCGGCCCACAGGGAGGGGAGCTCAGGAGGAGGGCGGGCAAGGAAAGGCTAAGCCGGACTCTCCCCCCCGCAACCCCCTCCGGCCCAGGACAGAGACGATCCGGGAACTGCCCAGCCCTCCCTGACCTGCGGGGGGCCTGGGTCTCAGCGGCTCCAAGGAGGCCCTGCTGTTTTCGTTTTTCCTTGTCTTTGGTCTATAGCTGAATTTAACTGTATAGAGCAATAAATTATGGATCAGGAAAAACATTCCTTGTCCCACAAAGGACGTGGCTGTCCCCGGACGACTGGTGACTCTGAATTAACATTATTTAGTATTTATAACTCCCGCCGGACAGAACTCACAGATGTTCCTGGGAAATCCTGCCCCTGGTGTATTTTTAGAGCCTATTGTCTGTCCTGACCAGGTTCTCCTGGACTTGCCTCCGCGGAGGAGGGAGCGTGTGAGTCTCCTGAGTCTCAGGGGAGGCCCGGTGGCGCCCAGCCCTCTGTCCACAGACGAGAGTGAGTGCTGGGCCCCTCGGGAGGGGGCGCCTATGTCCATCGGAAGTCCAGCGGCCGCTCCTCCAGGGCTGGTCTTCCTGAACACCTGCTGCGTGCCCACTGCTGAGCCGGGAGCTGGGGACACGCAGCGGGGTCGGCAGCACACGTGTAGGGGCCCCGGGAAGGCTGGTGGGGTGGCGAGTCTCAGGGGCTGGGGCAGACAGCGGGGCCCCCGAGGTCGTGGTAGGTGGGGGTGGGGTGGAGGGCATCGAGGGGGCCGTGGAGGGCGCCCGGTGTCCTGAGGATCTGTCAGCAACCCCGTTCTCCCAGGCCCCCAGGGGCTATGCCTCCTTTGGGGGTCACAGAGAGGACTCAGCGAGGGCCCCTTCTGTTCTCCAGGGCAGGGCCAGGACAGGGCGTTCCCGCCTGGTGACGGGGTTGAGACCCTCAGTGCAGGGCTGGCTTCGTGTTTCGGCTGTTGTCCCGTGGCCCATACTCCCCGCAGAGCTGAGCACTTACCCTCCACCCTGCCTGCTGTCTCCCCGGGGGCCCTGAGGCCTGGGTTTGGGGACCCCCGGGTGGCCCCCCCGGCCTGGCTCCCCCACAAAGGCCTGGTGCTCTAAGTGTCTCTTGGCCTCGGGTGCGTAGATGCACTTTATTAGAGTATTTAACGTCCTCTCTCATTCATAAAATAAACAAGGGAGGTGTATCTGCAAGTGGCTGTGAGCTCCCGCGGACGCCCCGTGGAGCCGAGGCCAGGAAGCCCTCAGAACTTGACCAGGGGGAGGCCGGGCCGGAAGCGCACAGACCTAATATTTTTCTCTGGAAGGCTAGTGGGTCCGGGCCAGAGGGTCTTAAATCTTTCCCAGAAAACCCTGGCGGGGCCGTGGAGGGTCGGCCCAGTGGACAGCACACGCCGCTCAGAGCGCTCTCGATTTGAGGAGGCCGTGTGACTAGGGCTTTCTGTGTTCAGTTTACAAGCTTCGGAAAAGCTCACTATGCTCTCCCTGCACACCCAGCTCCGGGCTGAGCGCTGCGGTCCTCGGAGGGGCTCTGTTCCCTGCCTCCACCCTCCTGGATCCCGCCTGAGTGTCGGCGGGGGAGGGGCCCCCAAAGCCACTTGTCCTGGGGAATCCGGTTCCACAGGCCCCGCTGAAGAAACCCCAGCACCGACGATGAGCAGAACCGAGGCTCGGGCTGCTGCCGGGACCCCCCCCGTTCCCCTCCCCCGCCCTCACCCCGAGAGAGGGAGACGGGCCTGTGGCTGCCACGGCGGAGCTGACCACCGCTGCCCCTTCTCCTGGGGACACCACGTGCAAAGCACTGGATCCCAAGCGCCAGGTCCTCCCGGGCGGCTCAAGTCCAACGATGTGCTTTGTTAGCCTCAAGCTGGTCGGTGCCCTTGGATGACCCAGGGCTTCTCCCTGCCGGGTGGGGGTCGGGGCTCCCTGCTGGCTGGCCCCAGGGTGTGGTCCCTCCTGACCCTCCGTGCATCCCCTCCCCCCACCCCCAGCTTGGATTTGCTGGAAAGAGATTCCTGTAGAAGGGACATGTCTGGGTCCCGGCCCAGGATCAGCCGTCCTGACCGACTGGGCTTGAAGGGCTTTTGGTATTTTTTTCCGATTCTTCAGGAAAACTGCTCACTTGCTTGTCCCTGCAGCCTGGCAGGCTCCACCTCTGGAAGCTGTGATCCACAGTCCTTTCCTGCCACCTGCCTGCCTTGCCTTCGTCGGGGGCCCCGAGCGTGGGCCAGTGGGGCCGGGCCCTCCTGAGTCTTCCCTGCCCCCCCCACGATGTCACCCTGAGGGGACACAGCCCCAGGACAGGGCGCTGGGAAAGGGGCGCTGTGGCTATCAGACCACAGGGGACGTGGGGTCAGGGGCAGAGCGGGGCATTGTCCCCTCCCTGTGTGTCTCCCCGCGCCCGGTGCGCCCCCTCCCAGCCCCTCCACTCTGCACAGACAGTGGCTTCCTCCTCGCTGTCCGAGGACACGGCCGGCTCTGGGTCCGACTTGACCTGCCTCACTCCTGGCCACCAGAACCTCTCAGAGGTCAAGATCAAGGGCGCTGCCCGCCATGCTCTGCGGTCTTCTGCATACTGAAAAACAAAAAATTGCCAGAACGGGGCTTGAAAATTGTGTAATCTCTGAAATGTTTACGTTGCACAACTTGGCACATCTCATATGCAGGAGACACGACTTAGAAAAGATGAATTCGGAGGTCAGACGTGACACCCTTGTACCCCCCCACCCGGAACCAGATCCCTGGACTCGGACCACCAGCCCCCATGCCTTCCTGGGGGAGGCCTGCCCCACCCTGTGCTCAGCCAGAGCCTGCCTGGCTCTGAAGGTCCCTGGTGGCCCGGGCATGGTAACCCCCCCCCTGCCCCGGCCAGGCCCTCGGCCCCGCTGTCTGGACTGGCCCTGGCTGTTCAGGGTGGGCAGCAGTGAGTGCTCCATCTGGGGTTCCTAACTGGGGTTCCCGGGGCCCTTTCCCCGTGCGCACGGGGCTGTGCCGGTGGAGGGCGGGACCTGCCGTCTACACGCAGGGCCGCCCTCGCTGGCTCGCCTGCAGGGTCGGGCTGGGGCTGGCTGGGTGCTCCTCTCCACCCCTCCCAGCACCGGGAGCGTGGCCTGCATGGATCACCCCACACAGGTCGCCTTCTGAGAGCGTGCTTCTGGGGTTCTCGCCTCAGCCGGGACCCCTCATCTCACATCTGCCTTTCCGGGGACCCCACCTTAGCCCTTTGTCTACACAGTCCCTCCATCACGTAACCCACCCGTCTTCTCGGGCAGGTAGGGGGTCTCCCTCCTGCAATGGCTGCCCCAGGCAGTGGGGATGGCTGTGCTTGGAGAGGCCTCCCAGCACTGCCCGAGAGAGACGTGGTGGAGGAGGCAGCATCAGAGGGTCTTGGCCCCCGTTAGGTGCACAGAGGAAAGAACATGTGCAAAGGCCCAGAGGCGAGCCTGGATGCTGGCAAGTGCCCCCCACACCTAAGAGCGGATGCAGGTGTGGGGAAGAGGAGCCCTCAGGTCACAGGGCGGTCAGGGTCCGGGCCAGCCGTGCGGTTGCTGGGGTGTTACCTGGGCCGGGGTACTTGGAGACAACGAGGAAACAGGCCCAGATTTGCATCATGGAAAATCTGAGCTCTGGGCCACAGGAGGGGGGAGGACGGACAGCGGGATGGGGGGCGGGGGGCGAGGAGGACCGCAGCTGGGGCTCTGCAGAGGCCATGGGAGCAGCGTCTGGCAGCAGAGGGGTGCCGGTCGAGCGGGCTGTGGCCCCCGCGCAGGGAGCCCGGGTCCCTGTGCAAGCCGAGCTCCTCCTTGGCCGGCCGGCTCGGTGGTGGAGGAGGAGAGCCGTTCGCCAGCGAGGGAAAGGTCCAGACTGCGCAGGGCGTCCTGCCCGAGGCCAGAGAGGAGGCCTGCTCCGGCCTCCTGTCCTCCCGCCGGCCGCCTCCCCGCCCAGGCCCCAGCGCGGCCAGACGCCGTCCACCGGCGGTGCCGAGAGCCCGTTATCAGATAATAAATAAGGCGGCTGGAGCCGTCCGTGTCAACATCTTGGCGGGTGTCACAGGGCATTGGAGGTGGGGGGGCTGCCTGCCACGGCCTCCGAGTGGTCGTCGAGGGCCGGCCGCCCCCACCCCGGCTCCAGCAGGGCTGTGGGGCTCAGCCAGCCCCCTCCCCCCGTTTGGGGCCCGTTCAGCCGCTGCCGAAGGGCATGGGGGAGGAAGGACGGGGACCCCTGGCGCCCGCAGCCTCGCAGTCTCAGGGGCCTCCGGCCTCTCCGGCCTCCATCTGCCGCGTGGGGGTCCACCTAGGGGCGGGGACCCCGGCCTCGGCGCCCTCGTTCTGAGTGCCTGTCCACACGGCCTGGACGAGGGCGGTCCCTAGGCTGTCACGAGCTGTCCGCGGCTCGTGGGGAAGGGAAGCCGTGAGGCTCCCAAGCCTATGTCCCTTTCCCGGAGACGGCGACCGGCTGTGTTTGGTGGCAGAATGGCCTGTTTTTGATGATGGTGACAGCAGTAACTGTTCTTTCTAAAAAATGTCCTTATTTGGTCAAGTAAAAAGCTGGTACCCTGCACTGCTCGCCCCAAAGAACCACTTTCCCTTCTTAAGGCGCTCCTTCCATTTTCCAGACAAGCACCTTAGAGAATTTGCCCCCATTTTTCCACCCCGCCCCCGGAAGTCCTGGGGTCCGCAAGGCTGGGGGGCGGGGCCGGGCCGCGGGGGGGGCGCGGAGGCGCCGGGTGAGGCTGCAGCACTAGGGCCCGAGGGGCACACGGGCCCCCTGGCGTGTGCGCGGGACGCGGTCTTGGCTAAACGCAGCAGTGCTCAGAGAAGCCGGGGAGCAGCCGCCGCGGGGTGTCACCGACCTGGGTCCACCCCAGAGGATGGGTGCGGTCCCCTCTGAGGAGCCCTGCAACCCTGTCCCTGGGGCGACCCTAGGGCTCTAAGTGGGCGGGGGGGACCCCAGCTGAGGGGACTCTGGGTGTCTCCCTTCCTCTGTGTCCTCAGCTCCGCCGGCCTCGAGGCGCCCAGGACGGACCCCAGGGGGGGGCTCAGCCCAGTGCAGGGACAGCTGCAGGGGGAGGCGACGGGAGTGGCGCACGCGGCCAGGCAGTGCGGACGGAGCGGCCCTTCTTTCTGTCCTGTGGCTCCGATAAGCGGCCGGGCCGCCCGCCGGCCTCCCGGCCCATCCGGTGGTTTCTGGCCAGCCAGGCGGAGCCGAAGGGGACTGGCAGGAGGAAGTGCCCCAGGAAGGGGGTGCTGGCGGCTATATTAAGGCTCCGGGTCCGACAGCTTCCGGCCCTGGAGGGGCACTGGGGGGAAAGGCTCAAATTAGCAGCAACACCCATGCCCAGGGGTAGGGCGCTCAGCCTCCTCATCCCCGCACGACACACTTAACAATGACAGACACAGAAGAGATTGTTTCTTCCTTCCCTCGTTGTCAACCCCTCTTCCTGTGGAGGAGCCCTGGGGGCGGGGCATCCAGCCCCTCCTCCTCTCCGTGAGGGCCCTACCTTTCCTACGGTGAACACCTCCAGGAAGCCTCCTTGGGGTGGAGAGGGTAGAACACTGGCCCCGATTCGGGGACCTCCAGGCCTGGGCCAGCCACACACGTGTGTGGATCACCTGGCCACAGGCACCCTCCTCGACCTACAGATGGGGAAACTGAGGCTCCAGCGAAAGCCACTGGGCTCCCAAGCGGTAGCATGCTGGGTGAGGACGCCGGGCTGTCCCCTCCAAGCCCAGGCCCCCGTGTGGGTCCCGCAGTGGCCGGGTGCCTCGTGCTCCGAGCCCTTGTCTCCTTCTTCAGAGAAGGGGGCCCGCAGCAGCCCCCTCGCAGGGGGAAGGGCCACCAACCGTACCGCACAGGGTGGAGCACAGCGCGAGCCCAGAGGGGGTCCTTGAGGGCGCTCTGCGGCCTCCCACGCCTCCTGCCCTCCGGGGCCTGTTCCCTGACCCGGAGCCGGGGCGCCCCTGCCCCTCACCGGCCCCGGAGGGTGGACATTCCCCTCCGCACAGCTGCCTGGGGCTGAGAAGGTCGAGCAGGGTGTTGCCACTTGGTTCTTGCAAAATAACGGTCAGGCTCTCTGGCTCAGGACCCCGCACGTGGTCCGGGGCGGGGGGAGGTGGGAAGGGGCACTGCCCTGGCCGGCTGGGCGGCTCCTCCCCTCTCTGCCTCACCAGCTCACTCGTGAGCGGCCTCCTGGGAAGGGCAGCCTGGGGCTTGTGAGCACAGAGACGCGATGGCTGCAGAACAGGGGCATCCTGTCCGGGCTGAGCCCCATCTGCTGGCCCGTCCGCACGCAGGCAGCCTGCCCGCAGGTGCCGCTCCGTGCACGCTCACGTGTGGCACGCTCACGTGTGGCACTCACACGGTGAGAGGCGGCAGCGCCTGGCCTGCCGGCTGCACCCCGGTCAGAAGCACCAGACCTACGTGGGCACACGGGGGCTGCCAGCGCCCCAAACCTGTGCGTGGCCCCTATGCCCTGACCGCAGCCCGGAGCGGCAGCACGTGGCGGGGCCTCAGGCCCGAGCCCCCCGACCGCGCAGCGATGACTTCTCGACGTGCGGGCCCAGCGTCCCTCTCCCGTGCGGGTGGGCGACCTCGAAGGCACTCTGGGCCAGTGAGGTAGCGGGTCAACACACAGAGACAAGTGTCCAGCAGACCCCAGTGAGGTGGACCCCGCCCCGCGGGCAGGACCAGGCTGGGAAATCCCACAGACGACAGCAAAAGGAATGCAAAACCAACATCTTTATTTTATACTTTTACTCATGGCACCATTTGTCTTATAAAAAAAAGACAAGACAACGTCACGTGTAAATTGTGCTGCTTGAACTCGGGCTATAGCCTCACGAGGAACGCACACGTTCTGGAAGCTGACGCCACCGACCACGGGTTTCAGATACAAAAGACGGGCTTTGACCAGCGCGGCACAGCGGCGGCTCCTGCGGGCTCGCCACGTTTGCTGGCGAAAGGCGTCAGCGGAGCAGAAAGGACGCCCTCCCCTGCATGCCTATGGCCTCCCCGACTCCAGCTGTTGCTAGGCATTCGGCTCCCTCGGGCACAGCTCCCGTAGCCGGCTTGACCAACTAATGTACCCCGTCCTGGGAGGGGAGGGCTTCTGTAGGCAAAGGGCGTCAGTAAGGGTTCCCCGGGGACAAGCCGGGGATGGTGTGCACTGGCCTTGGCCTAGTTCCTTGGACAAGCGCTGGGATGGTCTGAGGTAAGCCAGCGCGTGTTCTCACTCCTCCCCAGCACTGACAGCGCCTGTGGGTCAGCACGGGGCCCCAGGTCCTTCACTCTCAGTCGTGATACACAGATTCATTCAGGATGGGCCTTTACTGTCCCCTCTGGGGAAACCACCCCAATAAATACACAAGTGGATGACGACTGTGGTGCGAATGGCTTGCCCTTGGGGTGGCGTCCTGGCACAGTGCACAGCCTGCGCATCTGTCCCTAGCGGTCCTTCACTCACAGGAGGGAAAATCCTCTGTGCTGTGTCTTTATCCATCACATGTGAGAAAAGGGACAGATCGGGCTCGAGGAGGTCCCATGTCCGGCGGGTCCCCTCATTCACGTTGGCTGCCTGACCTCGGCCATTTCACTGGTGATCCTGATTTTACAATAGGAGGTGGGGTGTTTTCCAAATTCTGCTGTATGTCAATACGGCGATGGCAGAGGTGGGCGAGAGAGCTGCTGGCAACGGGCACCCCTGGTCAGCCCTGGCTGCAGTGGCCCAGGCAGAGTGTCACACAGCATTTGGGGGAGTCCCCTGCTGCCTGCAGGGGAGTTCAAGGCCTCCTCATCGGCCTACCGGGGTCCGACCGCCATCTGTACAGAAGACCTCCCTGCCGCCGCGGATGCCCAGCGCCTCGAGGTCCCGCCGGCTCATCTCTCCCGGCGGGTGGGCCTGGTGGTCTCCCTCTGCTGTGCTGGAGCCTAGCAGGCAGTGAGGTGGGTCCGACGGGTACCCGAGCACCTAGGCCAAGGCCAGTGCACACCAGGCCTCCTGGCGCAGGGCCCCGCCCAGGCCGGCCGGGGGGCCCAGGGCTGCAGAGGGGAAGGCAAAGTCCTCCGGCTCGAACTTGAACTCCACATGGCTGGGAGCCAGGGGGTCGTCCACCCGGGCAGAGGCCTGCAGGGAACAGGGGAAGCATGGGAATGCAGGGATGGCCGGTTGGCCTCGCTTGGGTTAGGGAGCCCCCACGACCAGGGCATTTGCCGTGAGGGACCTCCTGAGACCCTGGAAGAGGCCGGGAGGCCCTGTGTGACAGACAGGGTAACACAAACAGGGTGTTCGGCCTGGGGTCTGCCGTAGGTCACCTGTTGGTACCCACGGCCAGCGGTGTGCCCGACCCTGAGCTCCTTCCTGGGAGAGGCCCTTGGGGGCGCTGACGGGGGTCTGAGCTACTCAGGGAGTCCGGGTTCCCTGCGGAGGCGCCAGCTCTGCGACCCCCGTTCCACAGCACCGTCTTACCTGAGAGGGGACGCTGGACCCCGGGCATGAAGGGGATGCCAGGCTGGAGTTGGGTTTCAGAGTGGCTGCGGAGCTCTCAGGGTCCAGGACAGTGGGCGGGGAGGCTGTGGGGTTCCCTGTGCTGCATCCTGGAAGGTGGGGCACACCAGCCGCACTGGTCACTGAAGGGGTCGAAGGACCGGGTGTGGCCCCCTCAATCTGCAGTGCTGACCCTCGGCTGGTGGGCTCCCACCCCCTGGCCCCTCCCCAGCCTGGGTGGGTCCCGGGACAGAGTCAGGGGTATTTGTACTTTGGGACAATGATGCTTGAACTAAACATGCAAATCTCTGGTGGCGGAAACTTGCGGCACTCAAAGCGACTCCGCGGGGCGCATGCGTGCCCGCAGGAGGGCTGGGGACTGGGCCCCCCTGGCGCCCCGTGGGCCCTGGCCCCTCACACCTGAAGAGCCCTTGGTCTTCACAACGTTCTTGGGCTTGCGTTTCCGCGTCTGGATGTTTTCCTTCTTCATCGCCAGGGGCCGCGGCACCTGGGAGGGCAGGCAGGGGAAGGCGACCGGTGAGCTTCTGGGCCTGGGCTTGGGGCCTTCCTCCCGGCAAGGCCGGTAAGAGCCAGTCCAGGCCCGAACCCCCAGGGCTGTAGGGGCCAGGAGGCCACACCAGGGGACCTAGCCCCGTCCCAGGTTGAATGGCTGCAGGCTTGCCGCAGCGGCGCTGAGTCTCAGCAGGCCCATCCGTGGAAAGGGCCCAAGAGCAACAGCACAGGCTTGGTGCCCGTAGTCAGTAGGGGGCCTCGCGCGGTTCTGCCTCCTGCCTCCCCAGGGCCCCGCCCCTGCCCTATGGCCCCGCCCAGCCAGTCCCCCTGCCCGGCTCCGCCCACCCTGCCCCACTCACCCGGCCCCTGGCCCACGCGTCCGTGCCTCACCCCGCCACTGGCCCCTCCCACATGCGTGGCCCGCCGCACCCCCTCCGTCCTCACCCCCCTCCTGGGTCTGCTCACCCCATGCAGCTTCATGTACAGACCGCAGGCATTGCACACCGGCTCGCCGTCCGCATTGCGCCGCCACAGCGTGGTGTTGGTTGTGTGGCAGTTGGTGCAGCAGAGGCCGGCCCGGCGGGATGAGGACTGTGGATGGGGGAGGCCGGTGTCAGCGGGGGGGCGAGGGGGGCTGTTGCTGCACCGCCCGGGGGTGCAGGCTGGCCACAGCCCCTGCCGGACGGTGGACGCTCTGAGAGCGGAGCGCTGTACCCCCAGTCAGCCAGGGCCCGCCCGGGTCTCTCCCTGGGAGGCGGAGGCCACATCCTGACTGTCTAGAAAGCAGCTGCTTTCACTGGACACGATCTGAATTTCTGCTCCCTGCCCCGTCCCTCTCTTCCATCCGCCTCTGGGTGCCAGGAGCTAAGCGCACAGGGGGTGCCCTGCCGCCCACCCTGGCCCCGGGTCCCAAGCCCCGACAGTCCATCCACCTTCCTGGCATGGGGGTAGGGCTTCGGACCCGGCCCAGGCTGCCTCCTTAGCAAAAACACGTTAACAGGATGGCGGTTAGATGTGAACTTCAGATAAGCAGCAGACGTGTGCAGAAGGGCCTCCGCGCGCTATTTGGGACGCACTCACACTAAAATGCTAGTCGCTGTTTATGTGAAATTCACATTTGACGGAGTGTCTTGTGTGTTATCTGGTGACCCTGAACTACCCCTTTGGGCTGCACGAGGTCCCCGCCTCCCGTGCCTTCGCTCTCCCCGTCCAGCTGCTCCCCTGCAGCTCACGCGGCCTTCCCCCCGTCACTGAACGGCAGGAGTGGGCTGCGCTCTCCTTGGGCCGTCATGCCCTCGTACTGGATCCTCCTGTAGAAACACTCCCGCCTTCGGGGCGCCCGGGGGGCTCAGCCGGTTGAGCGCCTGATTTCAGCTCAGGTCATGATCTCACAGTTCGTGAGTTCAAGCCCCACATCAGGCTCACTGCTGTCAGCCTGTCAGCTTGAAGCCTGCTTCGGATCCTCTGTACCCCTCTCTGCCCCGCCCCCACTTGCACTCTCCCCCCCGCCCCCCCACCAAAAGAAGGGGAAACAGTCCCACTGGGGCAAAAAAGGTGCCAATGCCAGGCGTTGACCGCCGGCGCGGGTCTTCAGCAGCGCTCACGAGTGCACGCCCGGGCTCGCCCGCACCTCCCACGAGCGCCCCCACCGTCGCCTGTGCGTCTTGCAAGAAGAGGAGGCTTGCGGGGCGCCTGGGTGGCTCAGTCGGTTGAGCGTCCGACTTTCGCTTAGGTCATGATCTCGCGGTTCGTGGGTTCGGGCCCCGCGTCGGGCTCTGTGCTGACTGCCGGCTCGGAGCCTGGAGCCTGTTTCAGTCTGTGACTCCCTCTCTCTGACCCTCCCCTGCTCACGCTCTCTCTCTCTCTCCTAGAAATAAAGCATTAAAAAAAAAAAAATTAAAAAGAAAAAAAAGAAAAAGAAAAAAAGAAGAGGAGGCTTGGGTGCCAGCACAGCAGCTGCCCCCCCACGTGTGCCCCCCACGTGTGCCCCCACGTGTGCCCCCACGTGTGCCCCCTACAGGTGTGGAAACAACAGCACAGGTGGAACTCGATGCCGTGTGTGCGTGCGTGTGTGTGCATGTGCACGTGTGCGTGTGTGTGTAGAAAACAGCCCAGGAAGTTCAGGAGCAATCTATCCTGGGAGCACAAGGGAAAAATCTGGAACCTGGATTAAGGAGTGAATATTTTCTTACCTGGATTAAGGAGTGAATATTTTCTTAGTGAACATAAATTAAAATTAAGAAAAAAGGGGAAAAAAGGACCTGGAAAAAAATTTAAAACGTTTGCTCGTTTATATTTTCCTCTCCCCTCATCAGGGGCACCGAGGCTCAGAGCCGCCGAGGGGCCGGGTGGACAGAACCGCCTCCCTCAGCCGAGCGCTCTGCGGGGACGCGTCCCCGGTGCCGTCCTGACCCCGGCAGACGCCCGGAGCCTGCGTCCCTCCTCGCTGCCGGGCCTGGGCCTCCGCTGGCTGCATTTTGTTTTTCCTTTTCGGTCTGTTCTTTTCAAAAGAAGTTAAACTTCAAAGGCTGCTGGCTGCGGCAGCTCCGGGCTCCGCACACGTCTGTCTCATTCAAGCAAAGAAATCAGGGAGCTGGGGCGGAGCCAGGGCGGCAGGGAGGGGTGAGGCCAGGGCGGCCGGGAGGGCTGCTGGGCAGGGAGGGGTGAGGCCAGCGTGCACAGGAAAAAACACTTTTGAAAGTAAGTAATGGGCGAAACTTGCAAAAAGTGGTACAGCGGGTGGAGCGGTGGCCCGACTTTAACTGGGTCCTCTCATCTCACTCTCAGAAAAGGACACTTAACCTGATAAAGTGTGTTCCTTGCTGACCAAGGGCGAACGATGCTGGGGATGAGCCTGCGGGGGGGCGGCGTGCCAGAGGACAGGCAGGGGCCACGCAGGAAGGACAACCTGGGGTCCTCAGTCAAGGTCGAAGGATGTGGGGGCCCCCTCAGCACTGGCCCCTTCCTGGAGCAGACGCCCTCGCCCTCTGGCCTTGGCCGCCTGGCTCTGACGTTCAGGGAGGGGGGGTCACGGGCTCTCGAGCATGTGGCCGCACAGGCAGGCCCACAGGGGTCTACAGAGTCACCTCAACCCTCCCACCCGCTAGTCCACACTGACAGAGGCCACAGGGAAGAGGTTCGAGCGTCACTAAGGACGCGCTCGGGATGAAAAGGGCAGAAAAGATACAAACTCCTGTAGGGGCCGGGGGGGGGCAGGGGGGCCGCACGCTGGATATTGTCACATTCCTGTGCTGTTGGTGACAAGCTTCTAGAACTTTTGTAATGATTTAAAAGAAGGTTAGGACAATTCTTTCCGGGGGCGTCGGTGCTGGCCACACAGGAGGGAGAGTGAGGCACCGAGCAGGGGCGAGTCGGCAGTGACTGGCCCGGCCCTGCCACGGCTGCTCTGGGGACCGGGCTCTGGTCCCAGCACTGGGAATCTCCGAGTTTCCACACAGCCGGGCCCCGCCAGTGGGGCCTCCCTCCCTGAGGGCCAGGCAAGAGCCCAGAAACGAGTTAGAGCCAACCCTGGGGAGCCGGCTCGGAGGAGACGCAGGAGCGGGCCCCTCGAGAAGCACCCCCTGACCAGCAAGCCCTTCCTGGGCCGCCTCACACTCCCGTCTGCTCATGCCTGCCCGAGGAGGCGACCAGGCACCCACCCTCTGAGCCCGGCCGCCTTGGGGGTAGGAGAAAGGGATTCTTCACCCCACAAAGTGCCACTGAAGCAAATTATTCCTTGTGCCCCACACCAGGCCCCAGAGGCCTCCCCAGCCCTGAGCTGGCCAAGGCCTGTCCAAGTGCCCCACCTAAAGTAATCTTCACAACACAGCGGGGGGCCGTGTGTGCAGGGGCCAGAAGACCCGAGGTGGGGTCGGCGGGTTCACGGGGAGCACACGGGAAGACAGGCCTCAGAACCCAGGCGCTTCTGCGGGCTGCCGGGGGCGTCACCACCCTCTGGGCGGCTCTGAGCCCTGGGGGCCTCATGAGTGCCTCCATGCCTCGAGGGTGGCCTGTGCCTGCTGACCCCCACGTCAGGAACTTTCTGCTGGGTGGTGAGCCCTGGGAGGGGTGGGGGGCAAAGGCAGGGAGGTCCCCAACCTTCTCTTGCTGTTTACCAGTGTCTCTCCCACCCGGGGGAGAAGGGACAGAGCAGAGGGAGAGGCCGGCCTGCTCCTTGGGAGTTGGGGGTGGTGGTCCCCCAGGACACCTCTGCTTTAGCCTCAGTTTCCCCATCCGTGAGGGCCACACCAGATGCCATACCAGTGCTGTACATGTGGGGGGTGGGGTGGAGCATGATCACAGGGCAGGAATATAAGCGAGCGAGTGATATGGATTCTGAGGTACCGCCTCCTTGGGCGCAGGGGAGCTGGGGGGCCGCAGAGCCCCAGACTCCAGGCTGGAACAGGGAGAGAAAAACAGTGGCTTCCCCCAAAACCGCCTGGGTCGGTGCTGCCTCCTGCCTCCCTGGTCTGGGGCCTCCACAGCCCGGGTTTGGGTTTCCAGCGAAGGCCTCCGCTGCTGAGCACCAGGCAGTCCAGGCTGGCGACCACGGCCGCCGGGGACAGGCCCCCCACCCGCCTCCGACGCGCGGGAACCGGCTGAGCGGCCACGACAGGGCTGAGACCAGCATTAGACCAAAGGCTCGGCATCCAAGAAACAGCCAGGCCCGGACCTCGGACCAGGAGCCTCCACGGCCTCACTGACTTGGGCTGCAGACAGAGGCGGGCCTGCCACGCGCAGGACGCCTCAAGCATCCAAGCGAGCCCGGGAGACGGGGGACAGTAAGTGCCGGGGCCCCTCACCCGGCCTCCGGACCCTCTGCGCCCCGCCCCGCGCGCAGCCGCACACCAGGAAACACCAGAAGTGCAGACAAGCTTCGCACATGGAACCACCACAGGCCCGGCCTCGGGGAGAACGTGCTCCCCAAGTGCAGGCACCCAGGGGCCCCTCCTGCGTCGGGTCTCACCGTCCCGCCGCAAAGCAACCACCTTTCTCCAAACCCCACTTCCGGCCCGGGTCACCGGGAGGCCCGCGGAGCCGGGGCAGCCCAGCCCAGCGCGCACACGGGGCAGGGCCTGTCGCGGTCCTGGGCCTCCGCCCCGCTCAGCACCCTGGCTCCCTCGGGACGCCAGCTGGGCCCCTGCGCGCGGCACTCACCAGGCGCTTCTGCGGGCGCACGAGCGGCCGGTTGACTCCGTTCATCTTGTGGTAGAGGCCGCAGGCGTTGCACAGGTAGTGGCCGGTGCCGTCGCGGCGCCACAGCGGTGTGGACAGGGCCCCACAGTTGACACACTCGCGACCCTCGCTGGGGAGCTCCTCCAGGACGTCTGGCGCTGCGGGGACAGGCAGCCGGTCGTGGGCCGAGGCGCGGCCGCTCCCCGGGGCCCTGCATCGGCTGCGTTTTCCCTTTCTGTGGACGCGGACTTTGCTTTCGTTTTATCTGAACCTTTATTTTATCTAATTTTACTTTAAAGCTTAACTTTACAAACCATAAAGTTTATGCCAGGTTAAAAGACAAGCTGGTTGGGGTTGCCTTGTGGGGTGGGGGAAGGTAAATAAGTCAGACCCCCCCCGCAGGGGGCAACAGAATTGTTCCCCTTAGAACCGAGGTATCATTTTGATCCCCTGGGGAGGCAGGATCGTTTGCACAGGCGGATGGAGGTGGCCCCAGGGCCTCGGCCTCTGCAAAATGGGACGTTCGCAAGGGGCGGTGGGGGGGTGCTGAGTGGATGGGGTCACCCGCAGAGCCCACAGCGCCTGCCTTTCCTGCGGGCTCTGCTGTGGTGAGACCGCCGCTGGGCCGGCAGCGCACAAGGCAGAGGTCCCCGGCTCCCTCCCCGGCCCGGGCGCCCTGTGGGCACAGGGTGGGGATCAGTCCTGCGGGGGGCGGGGCGCCGGTGAGCGGACCCGCTTCCTGCGCCTCGGAGCAAGCGGGGACCCAGGGCAGCTAGGGGTGGGCCTGCGAGGCCGCACCGGCGGGCAGGGCAGCCGAGGGGCTTCCCGCCTGCGCCAAACACAGACGTGGGCAGGCGGCAGCGGTGAGAAAGTGTGGGTGGCGGCGGCTCCTCCAAAACCAGGTGGAGCGCATCTCTGCCTTAGGGGCCTGGAATCCGATTATCCAACTTTACACCCCCCCCGGGGGGGCATTGAAGCCAGGTCTCAGATTAGAATATGTAAGCATTCCAGAACAGAGCGGAGCGGGTGGCTTACTGAAATAACCCAGTATTCTGAATTTTTAAAACCGCTTAGAGACTTCTCATAATAGTCTATGAAGTGGGTTCAGCTGGCGCCACCCAGAAGGTTGGGTTCAGATGAATGGAAGATAGAAGAACTTTCTTACTGGTGTGTAAGAGCCCAGGAAGGTTGTTTTCGCCTCAGGGTGGGTGACATTGTGGCTGACGTTGTATTCTGCCCGAGTTTACTGTCCCTGCAGTTCTGGGCCTGGCGAGGGGCCTTGGCAGGGTGCGGGACTGCTCCCCGGTACGTCCAGCACCCAGCACCCCAGGGTCACACTCACCGAAGGTGGCTCTGCGGCCCTGGAGGCCGTTCAGGACGCTGCCTTCGAAGGGTCCGGTGGTCCAGGTCGGGGCCACCTCGGCGCTCACGTAGGCGGGGTACGCAGCGGGGTAGGACGCGCCCACCGGCCGCGCCAGCGGGGCCGGGTACTGCTCTCGCGCCAGCCGCGCGCCCTGGTAGGCGCCACGCTCCCGAGTCCCCGCGCCGCCACCGCCGCCTGGTCCCGGGGGACTGTGCCGAAAGGGGCAGGCGGTGGCCCCGGGCGGCTGAGCGGCCGGCGGGTGCGGGCTGCCCGGGCCGAAGGCTGAGGAGTCTGCGGCCGCCTGCGCCCAGCCGGGGTGCGCGCCCAGCCCGGGGGCCTGGGGGCCCGGCTCGCACGCCGGCAGGTAGGGCAGCATGGAGGGGACGCGCGCGGGCGGCACGAACACCGGGGGGCCGGCGCCTGGCGCGTGCAGAAAGGCGCCCGAGTCGGCGTAGGCGGCCTGGCCGGGGCCCGGGGCCAGCGCCAGGCTCTGGTACATCTTCCCCGGCGCGGCCTGGACCTGCAGGGAAGAGGACGGCCGTCGAGTCCCCGGCTGCTGCGCACCCCTCCGCGCCCTCGCTCCGCAGGGCGGCGGGGTCAGCACGGCGGGGCGCGGGTGGCCGCGAGCGCCGGCGCAGCGAGAACGCCGAGCTCAGCTCCTCCACCGCCCGGCCTCGGAGCTTCCCGGGGTGCGCCCGACAGGGGCCGGCGCGGGAAGGTGGGGGGGCGCCGGGCCCGCTGGGGCGCTCACGGGCTGGGGGCGAGGAGCGGAGGGCGCGGTGGTCTGGGCGGCGGGCGACAGGCGGGCTGCAGACTGGGAGCCCGGGCCGCGCGGCCCCGCAGGGAATCCCGGGCGCCCCGCCGCCCCGCTCGGCCCGCCCCGCCGCCCCTCCCTCCTTTCCCCTCCGGTCCTGTCCCCTCCCCTCTTCCCCTCCTCCCCTCCTTCCCCGCGGGGTCAGCGCTGGGGCTGCGGCCCGGCGCGCCACGTGACCCGGGCAGGCCGGCTCGCCGGGCCCGGCGGAAAGGGACCCGGGCGCGCGGGGCGCGCGGGGCGCCCGGCGCCCAGTCCCAGCTGCAGCGGCGGCGGGAACCGGCCGGCGCTCGCTGGGGCGCCCGGCCAGCCAGGACGCAGAGAGGCCCCCAGATTTGTTCGGGGGATTCCCGGACCCCCACCCCTCCCTCGTCCCAACCCGGCTCCCACCGAGGCTGGCCTGGCGTCTATTTGGGTCCCTGCGGACGAGTCGGAGAGCCTGGCCCCCGCCTGCGCTCGCTCGGCTGCAGGGCCCAGTCTCCGCACCCGGCCTCGCGCGCCAGGCTCCGGCTTCCACGGACGCCCAGCTCGCTGCCCCTGGGCTCCACCGCTGGACGAGCCCCCTGCCCCCAGCCGAGTCCAGCGGGATGGACTCAGTTTCCTCAGTTTCTGGCCGGCCCCCCCAATCCCAGCCGGGCTGCGGGATGTGGGGGGCAGACCGAGGGGGAGGCAGGCGCTGCCCCAGTGCTCCTCGCCTGGCCCCCAGGCGGGGTGTTCTCTGGGCCCAGGCCGTGGGGTGGGGAGCGGGGCCTCCAGAAGATCTCTTCCGGGATCCAGAAGTGTGGGATGGCTGGGAGGCCACCTGGGTCACGGAGGTGCCCCTTGGCACTCCCTGGGTGGGCCTCAAGGTGGCAGCGCTGTGGCAGAGACGGCCTTTCCTTCAGCTTCCTGACGTCCGTCGACCCCAAGCAGACGCCTCGGCCTCGGGTGGCCCTGGCGGGGAGACCCTGGCTGGGCTCGCCAGGCAGCCCTCGGCTGCGGTGCTTGGTGCTGTGAACGCCCTTCATTTACAGAAATGCGCCCTTGACTCACCTTTGCCCCTGGCACCTCCCGGTGGGCCAGACCCTGGGGCCTGCAGGGGTTGGGGCTGGGGGTGGGGTGGCCCCTGCCTGCTCCTCTCCCTGTGCTCCCCCTGCTGACAGCAGGCAGGGATTTGGGGTGCTCTTTCAGGCACCCCGGGTGAACCTGCCTGGGCTGCCCAGGAAGGTGGTCTTGGAAGGTGGCAGGAAAGGCCCCCCACTCACACCCTGGCTGGAGACCCCACAGAAGTTTCCAGCGCAGGCCCCTGACTCTCCACAAGCCTTGTCCAGTGCCATTGGGAAGGGGAGCAGGGGGTCTTCGTACTGCTTACCCCTGCATGCTCACCTACCCCTCCACCCCTCCACCCCTACCCCTCCACCCCTCCACCCCCTCCACCCCCCACCCCCCACCCTCCACTGCTGCACTCCAGCACCCTCCCACCACCCCTCCACCCCTCCCCCATCCTCTTGCCCTTCACCCTCCTCCCCTCCCCCTCACTCCTCCCACCCCACCTCCCTCCCCACCCCACCCCCACCCTCCACCTTTCCACCACCCCTCCACCCTCCCCTGCTCCTCCACCCCTCAGAGTTCCCATCCACCTGCCGGGATGGACTCCTGTGGTGCCCGCTCTCCCCACCCTACCTCTGAGGTCTGAACTGGGCCCCCTCCTTTGCCCATCTCTCTCCTGACTTCTCCATTGGATCTGTCTTTTCCTCTTTGAACTCTTTCAAACTGGGCCCCCCAAGGACGGAGCAGTGGCCCCTTCCTACTCAGGGTCCTGGGAGCTGGCTGTGCTGGAGGCCCCGCAGCGGGATGAACCCCACTCCCCCCGCCCTCAGAGCCCAGGTAACTGAGAAAGTGGAAGATGTTCCGCCAGCGCCACTGGTGGTGAACGGACGGAGACAAGGGAGGTCTCACCCCCACCCCCGAAGAAGGTCCAGAGAAGAAGGAGAGATGCGCGAGGAGCCTGGGATCAGGGGGGGCTTTGGGGGAGGGGCTTGCACTCTGTGCCAGGAATAAACTGCTGTCGGTCCTTGAACAGCAAATTCCAGCATCAGTGGGCCGTGTGCTTTGTCCTGTGATGTTTCCTCTTAATTCTTGCATCAATCTTAGCATGTAGATGATGTTATTATTATTCCCATTACAAATAGGTAAACAAGTCACAGAGAGGTTAGCTAATGTGCCTAAGGTCACCCAGCTAATAATTAAACCCGGTAATAAAAACAGATGCACACTATTCATGAGGGCGGCAGTCTCCAGTTGCTTTTTCCGCATTCACAAATCTCTAAAGTGGACATGAATTCATTACAATTAGAAGCCTGAGACTCTTCTTCAAGGAGACTCCTTGGAGGCAGGGGTGAGGACGGCAGAGAGCTTGCTCTCTGACCCCCACACAGGGTGCGTCCAGGGCTGTGCTGCCTCCCGGGCGGTCCTGAGCCAACAGCCCTCTGGGGTGGGAGGTGAACCGACCCCCACCCCGCCAAGCCGGACCCCCTGCCGCCCTCACCCGCCTTGGGGCCCAGCCGCACGGGGCGGGGGGAGGAGGCGACTGGCTGTGTGCGGCAGCGTCTGTCGTCTTCACAGATCTCTTCTGCTTGAGCCAAAAAGGAAGGCGTCTCAGCCCAAAGTGCACAGCCCAGGTCCTTCCCCACCCCCGCCCTGCCTTGCCCAGCCTCCCTACCCCCAACAAAGAACTGCTATGCAAGCGCCCCTCCTCCTCGGGAGGGAGACAGGCACCCCAGTCCGCGGGACCTACCCCCCTCCCCCGCCCCCCGCTAGCCCCTCCAGCCGCAAGCCTGCCTCTCCCCTAAGCCTTTGCCCATTCTGGTTCTCAACGTGGAGGATCCTTCCTTTGCTCTCTTTTCTACTTGATGAACTCCTACGTATCCCTCAAGGCCCAGCTTGCAAAACCCCTTCAGTCAGTGGCTTTCCCTGATAAATTGCTCTCTCCCCTCCCTAGCGCCCCATCATGTTTCGTGGTCAGCTGGCCGTGTTCCCGTTTGGCCTTCTCGGCAGACACTGAGCCTCGAGGAGAGTTTCGGGGCCAGCAGGTCCGAGCGTGAATGTGAAGCAGTCAGATCTTCGGGGCTCCACGTTGCCGTCTCAAGGCTGCCTGACCTCAGGTAAATTACTTTCCTCTCTGAACCTCTGCTCATCTGCAGTGTAGTGCCTGCCCCTCACACTGGCTTTAGAAGGACTTAGTGGGACTCCGGGTCTGCCCCAGGAGGGTGCCCTGAGCAGAGCACTTTCATTCTTTTAAAGCTCATGGCCATCTGGGGTGTGGGGGGTTCTCACTCCTATTTTATAGATGGGAAAACTGAGGCCTGTGCAGAAAGATGGGTCCCAGGCCCTGGGCTGGGCAGGGCTGGAGGTGGGCCTGGAGCCTTTGTTCCCAGAGACTCTCGGGTCACCCTGTTGGGCCACACGGGGACAGGCGGCCCTTGGAAGGGTTTCACTGTCCCCTCTGCCCACAGGCCCCGGCCCGGCAGGAGGCGCTGGGCCTTACAAACAGCCTGCACTGTGGATGACCCGGAGGGGCCTCGAGCCGGCTGCCGGGAAAAGGGGAGCAGGAAAGGAAAACAGCTCACGGCTGCCGTGACATTTGTGTAACCTAATCTAGTTTCAAAGCCCCTTCCTGACGTCCCTCTGCATTAGGCCCTGCAGTCCAGGTCATCAGACGACCCGCTCGGAGAGGGCCCTCTGGGGACGGACTCAAGGCAGGTTTGTTTCCGGGGAGATGTGATCACCTCCAGGGGCTTATGTCCCGGTTCTAGGGACCGTGCCGTGTGCCTGAGGCTTTGGCCAATGTCCTGTCACATGACGAGATGTTCATGACCCGCTTCCAGGCCTAGGAGCTCCGCGCCTGGCGCGCCCGCGACGGGGAGCACCCTGGAGCCTGGGTGCAGGAGCAGGGGCGGCAGGCGGGCAGGGCCCAGGGGTGCACCGGACCCGGCCCTCGGGTCTCCGGCTCCCCCGGCCTAAGCTCGAGTGGGACAGACGGAGGAGCCCCACATGTCTCAGGTGTGGCTTCCTCCAGCGTGAGGGACAGCACGCTCGGGGCCCTGAAACCGGGCCGGGCTGTGGGCAGTACGGCAGCCTGGCTCTGAGGCTGGCCGGGCGAGGGCCGCCCCCGCCAGAGCAGCCGCCAGCCCGACCTTGAAGTCAGCTGAGCGGTTCCTGGGACCTCTGAGGCCCCGTGTGTCCCTGACTCGGCCGGGGCAGATGAAAACGAAGCCATACGTCACCCGAGGACTCGCAGCACTTGACTAAAAGTGAGCCCCTTGGCTCCTGCCCGCCCCCCACGTCCAAGGCCACCCTTCCCCAGCCCTCCCCTAGACCGCAGTTTTGCCCCACGCGGGTCGGAGTGCAGGGTCACTGTTTATGACCCCCCAGCTCTGTTTTCTTTGCATGAGCCCCCTCCCCGCCAAGGGCTCTTGCCCCTGCAAACCCGCCCCTCCACGTCCCTGCGGGACTGTGTCACCTGGAGTTGGAAACGCATCCAGGGCAACACACACCCTTAGAAGTAAAACGTGGCCACAGGTGTTCGGGGGATTGGGAATTCTGTTTGTAAAATTACCCCAAAACTGTCCGGTCGGAAGTGCTAAGCTTCATTCAGCTCTGTCTAACCTGCCGCGGGCCACCGTCACGTCAGGGCGGGCCGTCCCGCCCACGTCGCTGCCCCTGCCGGGCAGCTCACAGCTGCCATGAGCCGGGCTGTGCGTGGCCGCACCGGTGACGAGGACAGCCCGGGCCGGTCAGCACGGACAGGGGAGTGGCGCTGTCGATGTCCTGGGGAGACTCCCGCAGGCTGCAGGCAGGGTCTCCCCGGGACGTTGGGGTTCCCACACCCCGTGCTCCCGTACGCACACGAGGTCCCGTGTGGACAGCGGGAGCCACGGCACCAGCCACAGTGCCGGCGTCCACGCTCCGGGCACCATTTGCCAGTGTGCTCAGGGGTCCCCCTGGAGCTCAGCTGCATCTGGTTCGGGGGGCGGGGGGGAGGGGGCTGCCCCTTCAACCTTTTCCCGGGGCTCAGGGGCTCAGAGCAGGGGGCAGACCAGCCTCACCAGGCCCACATGGGTGAGGGGTGTGGCGCCAGGGCCTCACCACGCCCTGCCCTTCAGCTCTGGGGACGGCCCCTCGGTCCTGTGTGCACAGTGTCACTGAGGCCTGCAGGGGAGGGTGGGGTCCTATGGCCACTGTAAGGGTCTATGCAGGAGCTGTGTTCCTGCGTGTGGCCCGGGGTGGCGGGCTCCTGCCCAGGGCGCGGGGTGCTGACGCCCTCAGTGAACCCGCAAACGTGAGCGTGCTTGCACACACAGCGCACTCACACACACAGCACGTGCAGGTAGCCGTGCAAGCCCAGGTCGGCCTGCACGTGTCCATCCTGACAGGCGCAGGGCCTGTTAGGGAAACCCCAGGGGAGAAAGCAGTTGGAGGAAGTAGGAAGCACCCCCATCTTCCCACCTTCCTCCCGCCACCCCCCATGCTGTCTTCTCATTCCAAGATGACGTCAGCTGGGGGGCCTGGAAAACCCCCGTGTGCTCCTTTATCCCCCACCCCATGGGACCTGCTCGCTGCTGCTTGGCCCCAGAGCTTGTGAATGACAGTGACAGCGGCCCTGGGCACGTCCCCTGCCTGCTGCCGGCCCCTTGGGTGGAAGGGCCCCCTGGGGGGGGGGACACCCTTTCCCAGAGGGGAACTGGAGGGCTCCTGGGCCCCACGCTGGGGGTGGGGGTGGGAGCTGCCTCCAGGCTTTCCTGGTCCCCATGGGGCAGGGCGTCTGGCCCCCCCCGCCCCCGCCCCCAGCCCTGCCTCTCGTCAGCTCAGCGCGGAGGTACAGGAACTTCTGCTGTCAGAGCCACAGCTGGAGGGACGGCTCAGAGCTGGCTCAGGCCCCCCACCCCGTGGTCCCCCCGCTGCTGGACCCAGGAAGGAGGTGTCGTGGGGGTCAGGGGAGGGGGCCCGTTAAGCCTGAGCTCGGGACAAACAGCAGTGTTTGGGTCGGGACGTGTCCTGCCGTATCTGGGACACTTGGGTACCAGGAACGTACCTGTGGCCTCGCTGAAGCTCATGTCGGATGGGACGGCTGTTTGGTCCCCCGGGGAAAAGTGTCGCCCCAGGACAGCGGCTGGGGGGGCCCATGCGGGGTCTGCCCCTCTGGGAACCGGTGGCTGGGGGCCCTTGGGGTGTAAGTGTGGGCTCCGCCTCCGGAGGTGGGGGTGGGCGTGTGTTGGGAGGGGTCTGGCCATCCGTGGGCTGGGCAAGGGTGGGTAAGGGTGGGGGTGGGGGTGCCAAGCTGGGGCCAGGCCTACACCCTGTGAATTAACCCCTCGTGAGGTTCAGAGTGGCTTGGGCCCCATGGGGGGGGCTGCACCACCTGACTGGTCTGTCCCCCATAAGGGGACTTGCCGGGACTTCCCAGATGCCCCTCCGAGGCCAGCGCGATGCTTACCGCGGGGCGAATGGTCTATTTTGCTGGTTGCAACTGTCTGTTTGAGTGAGGTTTTCAGAATATTCCCTTTTAACCAGACGAGCAGGTTCGGGGCCGCCAGGGCCTTGAACAACAGGTCCTCAGGTCGTCGTGGTGAGCCGACCTGGCCCCCACCCCCCACCGCCGGCAACAGCCATGTGGCAGCCCCGCGGCAACTACTCGGGCTCCCAGGGCAGTGGCCCCTGGCCCTGCACCAGCTGCCGCCTTACCACGAGGCCGAGACGCTCCCGCGCTGTCACCGCGGCTGCGGGGACGGGGGCCGCCTGGGCGCTTCTGGACTCTTCCTCCAGGGTCTGTGTGGGGGCGGGGGGTGGGGGGACAGCCCAGGAGCCCCCCGTCAGCAGGGTCCCTGCCAAGAGCAGAAGTCTGCCGCGTGCCTGCTGTGCCCGCTCCGTGGACGGACTTCGGGCGTCTGACCCGTCAGCCCCCGCGGCCTCGGCAGGGGACCCGCTGAGGGCCCACGGGTGGTGACAGGGTTCCCCACGCCTTTCACTTCTACCCTTCAGAGTTTTTGCACTTTCCATACTTCCCACCATGAACAGTAGGTGGGTAAGAAAACCAAACACACTGGGAAATAGGTGACGTCTGTCTAGTGTGGCTGAAGATGCTCCACTGGTTACAGGGGCCCTGTGGGGGGGCTTGTGGGGGGTTGTGGGGGCCTGTGGGGGGCCTGTGGGGGGAACCCTGTGGGGGAGACTGTGGGGGGTGAGTGGAAGGGGCCATGACCGGCCCTGCTCCCGCATGTCAGCTCACAGGGAAGCTCTTCCCAGAGAAGAGGGGGTCTGTCTGAATGCCAGGCGTGGGGTGCCCTTCTGAGGACCTCGCTTGTTTTCTCCACAAGCCCCGGGCTCCAGGAGCAAGGGCACAGGAGCACAGAGCTCATGCACACCCCGGGCACCTGTGCGCACACGCGTGTATGCCAGGTGTGTGGTGTGCACAGATGCCTTGACGGTGAGGAAACTCCTTCCGTTCTGGTTGCACACACACCCCCCCCCACCCCAGCTGTCTGCGAGGTCCCGGGGCCGGATGGCAGGGTGGGACGGCTTCTCTCTGCTGTCTTGGCCTCCAAGGCCTGAGGGCGGCCTCACGGGTCAGCGGTTCCCTGCTCGCCCCCAGTTCGTGGGTCCAGTGCTGCCCAGAGCTCACCGGGCAGGCGCCCAGCTCGTGAGGCTGTCCGGCTTCGCCAGCAGCCCCTCAGCGGGGAGAGCAAGTGGGCAGGTCGGTGGAGGCCCCTCCAGGCTGACCCCAGGGCGGCCGCCTCGCTCCAGCCCCGAATCCACCCCGCCCCAGGCCGTGCCTGCCTCCGCGGCTCTGCCAGCCCCATTCCTCATGTGCAAAGAATTTCCCCGGCAGCCGCCGCCGCAGCTGGAACGTTTCTGCAGATGGATCGTCGCGAAGAAAACCCGCGTCTCCCGTCTCCTGACGATGCAGACGTGTGCTGGCGTCCCGGCCCTGCCGTCCCCCGGCCCTGGCTCGCCTGCCTGTGCAGAGCAGATAAGGGGCTGCTGGCATCTCGGGGGCTGCAGGAGCGGGCTGCGCGCTGACAGGGAGGCGCCAGAGGCGGCTGCAGACCCCCGGGCAGTTCCGCCTTTGCTCGTCCCGCTGGGGCTCCAGAAAGAAACACCCCCCCACCCCACCCCCCGCCGCCAGAGGCCCGTGTATCCAGGAGACCCACAGCAGCCAGTCCGGGGCGGGGGGCTTGGCGGGGTCCTGGCACGTGGCCACACCCACTCCTGGGGGGCTGCTGTCTCCTGGTCAGTCTGCGGGAGGGGGGCTGGTCCAAGAGGAGCAACCAGGCCCGGGGACACGCTGGCGAGGAGGCAGGCGCGGCCGGGGTCCTGGGCCCCAGAGCGGGCGGAGGCGGAGAGCGCGGAGGCGCAGGGTGCTCCCGCCCTGATAAGCCCCTCGGAGAGGCTCCAGGAAGTCCTGACGGAGGCCGAGGAGGGCCTGCCCGGCCCCTGGCACCTCCAGGCACAGCTGTGCACCCTGCGCGTGACTCCCTCCTGCAGGGATCGTGGAGACTGGCCTTGCCCCACTCTGCTTTAAAAATGGGAACGACACGTAAAAATGCAGACGTATTCTGTCCCGGTAAACAGAACACTACACTGAGCTCTGATGACACTGGGCACAGTTGCCCCAGGTCGGGGGGGGTTCTTCCTTCAGGAAGGGGGAGCACCCCTGGGGGCCGCAGACCCCACCTCTCGTCCCTGCTCAGTCCCTCTGCGGCCAACTCCTGGTTCAGACCGCGCACAGGAGTTTGTAGGAAGGTCACTCGACCTGGGCCCCAGACACTCGTCGCTGGTGGGCCGGTGGTGAGCAGGCCCGGTACCAACCCTTGGGTTCTTCATCCGAAAGAGGGGCAATGTCGGCATGAGGGGGCGGCTCAGGCACCTGCCCGTGTGCGCGTCTGCTGCCGCAGGCACAGGTGAAATGCACACCTGTGATTAGTGTAATGTTGGGTCTGCAGGTAGTTTCTCAGTCACCTGTGCAAAAGGTTGGTGCTGCTGGTGGCTGGGGGTGGGGGGCTTCTTGCAGCTCTGACAGCAAGGCAGAGTTGGCAGGCTTGGTCATTAGGGATGACCTGGAGAGCCCTCGGACACGAGCGGGAACGGAGCTGAGGGGCCCCTCTCCAGCTTTAAGAGCTTGGGTGAATGTAAGACGTAGAACAGAACACCTTCCATTTCTCAAAACAAGCTTATGGGGCATCAGAGACACTCCTTGGAGAGGGCTCTGGGGCTCAAGGGTCAAAGCAGGGGCACCTGGGGGCTTAGTTGGCTGAGTGTCCGACTTCAGCTCAGGCCATGATCTCACAGTTCGTGGGTTCGGGCCCCGTGTCAGGCTCAGTGCTGACAGCTCGGAGCCTGGAGCTGCTTCGGATTCTGTGTCTCCCTCTCTCTCTGCCCCTCCCCTGCTCCTCTGTTTCTCTCAAAAATAAATAAATGTTAAAAAAATTTTTTAAAAAGAGTCAAAGTGAAATGTGCTTAAAAAGATTATATTTGGGGGGCACCTGGGAGGCTCAGTTGGTTAAGCATCTGACTCTTGGCTTCAGCCCAGGTCACGATCTTGAGGTTTTGTGGGTTCGAGCCCTGCATCAGGCTCTGTGCCGACAGTGTGGAGCCGCTTGGGCCTCTCTCTCTGTCTCTGCCCCTCCCCCACTCACACTATCTCCGTCGCTCAAAATAAATGAATAAACTTTAAAAAAAAATCACGTTTGGGAGGACTTGCGGCCTCAGCCTTTCACACAGCGAGGAGCTGGAGAAGCATGCGTGCTCCGGACGCTGAGCAGCGAGTCCTCTTCGGAGGGACGTTTCCCGGACTCGGGCCCCAGGACACGCACAGCGCTGGTTGAGCATCGTCTCGCGCGCCTGCCCCAGCGTCGCCGGCTCCCGGGGGCCTGGCGGGCGAGGGGGCCACACTCAGAGCTCGCGGAGTGCGGAGCAGCGCCACGGGAACTCTCCTGGCCAAGGAGACTTGTCGCAGCGGGAGGGGGAAGGAGCGGGGTGCCCGCCCGGGGCACCCTTCCTGGGCGGGGCAGGTCCTGTCCGTGGGCTGCAGGATGTCTGGGCCTCGCGGGCCGTCCGTCCGCACAGCGGCCTCCTCGGAGCCCCTCCTGGTGTCTCCCCTTGGGGGGCTGCCGGTCACAGCCGCCTGACAGCTGGCGGCGTTTGCTCGTTGACCCAGGGAGGTGGCTGTCTCTCATGGAGATAAGCCTGTGGAGTGGGGGCTGGCCCCCCGCGGGGCCAGGGAGCAGCGGGTGACGTGGGCGGCTGCCCGGGGCGGGGCAGGTGCGGGTGCTGCCCAGCCTCGCTGTGGCATTTTCCTCTGTTGGTTTTGCCGTGTGATAAAGGTGGCCGCTCTGGCCAGAGCCTCCTTGGGGCTTATCTGGCCATGTGATCCTCTGGCCTTGACTGGAGAACGTTAGAGAACATTAGAGCCTCCTTTCTGCCCCCGTCCCGGCCCCTGTGGGGGGTGGGGGTGGGGGTGGGGGGTGGGCTTCCCCCAGCCTCCTGGCGCTTTCCTCCGCTGGGCTCGGGGCCCAGGGGTGGGGGGTGGTGGCGTGAGGAGGCCCCTTCAGCAGGGACATCGCACCTGGGGGCACGGGGCCTGTCTGCGGGGTCTCCCAGCTCCTGCTGCCCCCACGCTGCGGCCTCTCTGCTGGGGACAGCCCTGTGGCTGAGGAGCCTCGTTTCCAGTGACCTCAGGCTCCAGACTTGGACCGGGAGCCGCTGGGACTCTGGGAAGACGTCAGCCTGCCGGGAGGAGCGGGCGCAGAGAGGAGGCGAATCAGCCCGCGCTCGCACGGGAGGCATAGCCGTCTCCCGCCTCCGGACCCCGGCTCCAAACTGCCCCCCACACAGCTGAGGGCATCCGGGGGTTGGCGCCAGCCTGGCCCTCCCTTCTGAGAGACGTCAGGTCAAAGTCAGGTCAAAGTTGCAGACCCGGAAGAAGAAAACACCGCCCTTCGCCGCCTGGCGTTACTTCACCGCGCCTCCCTCCCGCCAGGAGGGGCAGGGGGCGCTTCCTCTCACTGCCCACTTCCCAGCCGTGCCCTGAGCCACACCGAGAGACCTTGGGGGTCCCTGGGAAGTGACCTCAGCCTTGGTTTTGAGCACATGTGGTTGTGTCCAGCCTCAAACAGAGGCCGCCTGCAGCCCAGTCCAGCACGCCCTTTGTTGGTTTAGGGCAAGTCAGGGCACCCCGGAGCCTTGGCTTCCTGATCTGAGAAGTGGGGATGTCGAGCCCAAGCTCCAGGGAGGTCGGGGGGAAGACGAGCTCAGTCATCATCATCAGCATCACCATCACCAAACACCGAGAGGCGCATGGGGACACCTCCATCCATCGATCCTGGAAGCAGCCCACCCAGGAGGCCTTATTGCCCCTTCGTGCAGCCGGAGGCCAGTGCGGGGCTCAGCAGGAAGAGCGAGGCCTGGGGGGTCTGCGCCCCCAAGGAGAGCTCACCCACCACTGGGCATAACTGTTGGCCTCGAGGAAGAAAGGGCATCTGGGCTCTGAGGGCTGGATTGGAGGATCTAGCAGGCGAGCGAAGCTGCCCGTACGCCCTGGACCAGGGGATAGCCCTCCTCTGTCGGGGAAGGTCGTCCCCTTGGAGCGAGCGGGCAGCTTTGGGAGGGACGCGCCTGGGGCGGGGAGGGAGGGAGGGAGGCCGGCCAGCCAGGTCAGCCACATCAACCTTGCTGATCATGGGTGACGAGCGGCGCAGCCAGAGCGCCCTCACATCTGGGCAGGGCTTTGAGGTATGAATAGGAGTTTGCTGAACGAGGTGAGCGGAAAGGGTCCCAGGGCAGAGGGAAAGTCAGGTGGTAAGAAGGGTCTTGGGGCCTGTGAAAGGGACTGCGTGCGCATTTGGGCCCCGGGTGCCCGGTGGCGGGAGAGCCCAGGCGGAGAAGCAGGGCTTCCGTCACAAGACAGCGGGCAGGAGCCCTGGTGGGAAGAATCCGTTGCCACTTATTTATTTTCTTCTGGTCACAGCACAGCTGTCCATAGGCTTTCCCTTCGGCCTTTTCTTTTGAGCTGCGTGAGGAGCCCACGTCCACACGTCCACGCCGGCAGCCGAGACAGTAGTGTTTCCGAAGGAAAACCGAAGGCCTTTCCCCGCCTCCTCCCACGGGCTCCCAGGGACCCCAGGCTTTCTCGCTCCTGACACACCCGCCCCTCTGCGCAAATACCACGCCAGCCGCGGAAAGGGCACGCCCTTGTGTGTGGGGCACACGTGAGCCCCGCCCCAGGAGCGTTGCCTCTTTCCCTGCCCGCCACACGGGCTCGACACCCCCTCACTGTCCTGACGTGGCCTAAACATTTGGGGTCCACTTAGGGCTTTTGGACCCCGAGTCCTGGGCTCCGCCCCTGCCGGCGCCTCGGGGACAGGTGTCCTGGCCTGGTGAGAGGCAGCTCTGGACTTTGAGCCTGGCCCATGGCGCCCCGGAGAGGGTGTTTCCCAGCACAGAGCGCCCTGACCTTTGGCTGCACCCTAACTGCGGCGGGGGCGGGCGGGGGGAGGGCTTGCCTGGCAGTCGGGGCGCCCGACCTGTGACCACGGAGACTGCGGGCTCGCCCAGCCGTAAAGCTGGGGTGACAGGCTTAGCAGCCCAGCTGTGCTCCTGGGAGTCCTCGCCCCGGCTGCACCCACTTCTCCCTGCAGCCTTTACCACCGGGGACACCGAGTCCCGGGGTAGGGAGCATGGGGACTGGCAGGGTTGCGGGGCCCCTTGGTCACCTGCCCCCCACGTCACGGGGTGGAGGGAAGGGAAGGAGCCCAGTGCCGGGTGCCAAGCTCAAGGTCACAGACATCCGGCCTCCCAGGTGCTTCTCCTGGAGGAAGTAGGCCGTCTGTGCTCCTGCCCGGGACGGGGTCCGCCCCAGACCCCCGCCCTCCTGGGGGCAGCAGCGACTGACCTGGGAACATGCACTCGGGAGCAAGAGACCTCTCAGACCACACTTCCTTCCTGCTGGGCTCGGGCAGTGCGCTGAGCCTCTCCATGCCTCAGTTTCCCCCATCACAGAGAGGTTTCTAGTAGCTCCCCCACCCCGGGCTGTTGGAGGATGGGTGGGTGGGGCAGCGTGATTGGATCACTTGTCATCCAGAGCCCATATGTCCCCCCAAAGAAGGGAACACCCTTTGGGACCCGGTCCTGGGCTGGGGCCGGGGGACAACGCGACTGCCCGCCCCGCGGAGCCCTCCCGGGGTCTGGTGCCAGGCTCACAGGTTGTCTGGCCTCTCAGGAGCCGTGGATGCGCCCGCCTGCCACCATGCCCGCGGGCACCCGGGCAGGCAGAGCCCCCTGCGGCCACTTCCGCTGCACCCCCACCCCCGCCTTCCTGAGGGGCAATTTGGCAATTTGTGGTGAGGCCACCCTGCTCTGCCTCCCCCTTTCTTCCCCACCCCTTTCCTTGAGTGTCACGGAATGTTTTCTAGGTGTCCTCAAGGTCCGTCTCCTCCTTTTCTCCTTGCTGTCCCTCCCGGGCGTCTCCGCCTCCAGGAAGCTCTCCTGGGCTGCCCTCTCTCCCCTCAGAGCCCCGTCTCCGTCTCCGGGCACCTCTGCTCTGGCCCCGCCCAGGCATCAAGCAGGTTCTTGCGAGGTTCAGGTGGGAGCCCGAGGCTGGAGTTCTGAGCCAGCTTGGCCAGTGTGGGTGTGGTGGGCAGGGGGCCTCCCAGCGGGCTGCTGGGCTGGGCCTCAGGGGCCAGCGGCAACCTTCTGCAGGACACACAGCAGCTGCGGGGGCCTGGAGGCCTGGACACGGAGAGGCCACGGCTGTGGGGGCCACAGCACTCGCCCTGATGACCCCACACCTGGCTCTGTCGTCCTGTTTCTCGCCCTCGGGGAGGAGCGTTTTAGTTCTTGTTTCTAAAGGCGTCAGGACCGCCCTCTCCCGGACCCCTTCCGCCTGGGCACCGGCCCTGCTCCTGGGTGGGCATTCCCGGGGCTCCCGGGACCCGGTCTTGATATGGACCTTGGTGCGTGCGGGTGCAGGCATGGCGTGGACAGGATGGGGGACCAGCCCACGGGCTCACAGGAGGGGAAGCCGCAAAGGGAGAGAGCCTGTGGTGTGCGGGGGTCCACGCCACGCAGGGGGCTCTGAGCCTCCACGCTTTGGCTGGATGGTTGGGGGCCGTCTGGCCTGGGGCCAGAGGCCCAGGAGGGAGTCTGACTCCTCAAGGAGAGGCTGAGGCTTGGGGCGCCTCGGGGGCTCAGTCAGTTAAGCATCAGACTTCGGCTCAGGTCATGATCTCATGGTTCGTGGGTTCGAGCCCCGCGTCGGGCTCTGTGCTGACAGCTCGGGTCCTGGAGCTGCTTCGGATTCTGTGTCTCCCTCACTCTCTGCCCCTCCCCTGCTTGTGCTCTGTCTCTGTCTCTCTAAAAATGAATGAAAACGTTTAAAAAAAAAAAAAGAAGAAGAAGAGGCTGAGCACGGGTCTGATGCGAGGCACCACCTGGGGGCTGGAGCCGGGACCAGAGGCAGGGACGGCCCGCCAGGCTCTGGGGGCCCCGGAGCCCGGTCCTCGCACCTGCTGGCTTCCTGCAGCCGCCGGCTTGCGTGCGCTCCTCGCTTCTGGGCTCCCCGTGCCTTCACTGACAAGCGTCTGTGGCTGAGCACCGGTGCTGGTGGGGGTCCAGACCCGCTGCCCCAGGGTGTGAAATGGGTCACTCTTGGCGGGTTCCCCTCCGCCTTCCCAGGGCAGGACCCCAGCCTGCACACTCCCCGGCCCCGCCCGCGGGAAAACCAAGGGCACACGGGGTCTGCAGGGTGAGGCCTGCGCGGGGGCCTGGCTCTGGCCCTCACGTGAGGAGGGGCCTGGCTCTCCCCCTTGGGAGCAGGTTCAGGGAGACGAGGCTGGCATGAAAACCACCAGGCTAAATATAGCTGTGGAACTTCCCGGAACACATTATTCCAAGTGTCCAATAATTAATGCTCAACGACACAGCGTCTGCCGAGAAAGCGGGCCCACCCTGCACGGCCAGCGGGTGGGAGGTTCTGGGGGCACTGCCCGGCTGCTGAGAGCTCAGGCACAGCTCCGCGCCCGGGCGGCCTGGGGGCTGGTGGGGCACACAGTCAGGTCCCCGGTGGGCACGTGGAGTGGACAGACGCCATCGCGCATGCCTTCAGCCCCTGGGGTCGCCCGGCCGTGGCTGAGGTTGGGGGTAGATGAGGGGACCCCGTGCTCCAGAATCTTCCGTGGTTGCTGCCGGGAGTGCGGGGAGGCCCGCCAGGCCCCGTGGCGCCGCGGTCCCTTTGTGCGGGGGGAGCCCGTCTGCAAGGGTCCTCCGCAGAGCCCTCCCCGCACGCCGACCCGGCAGACCCCTGGCCAGCGGGCGGCCCTGCAGAGCCACGCGGCTTCCCCATTTCTGGAGCAGACCAGGGGCGCCCCGTTCCGTGTCCTTTGCCGCCTGCCCCGAAGAGGCCCAGGGACCGTGCCAATGACCTGATGGGTGCCAGGCGGACAGCTGCCTTCTGGAGGAGGGCCGGCCACGCTGGGGCCAGTGGCGGTCCACCCATGAGGCCCCTGGGGAAATGCTGGTCACCAGGCCGGGAAGGCCGTTTACTGTGTTCAGTCTTTTCTCCCAGGCGGGTGAGGCTGCTCCCCTCTCTCTGCTCGTGCAGTGTCCAGGGAAGGTGGGCTGCCTGGGTCCTGGGGCTGCCCTCTTCTCCTCACCCCTGCCCCCGTCCTCCGCAGGAGGGCTTGGCGACAGGTGTCTCCGTGGCCCAGCTCCTGTGCTGTGGCCACGACCCAGGTCAGCCTGGACGATCTGTGTCCACAGGAGCCGAGCGGACCCGACGCACGTCTGCAGGGCTGTCCGTTGCCCCAGCTGCGCGCGCTCTGGGGAGCGGCCATCCTCTGGGGGGGCAGGTGCGACCCTTGCCACACCCGGGCTCTGCGCCCTCGCCGCGACAGCGGGAGGCAGAGGAGGCACTTAGGGAGGGCCTGGCCTGTGCGGGGTCCTTCCATCCCCCTGAGGTTCGAGGTCAGGGAGAGCCGTCCCTGTCCCTCCGACCCTGCCCCGGGTCTGTCGGACTGGGGTTGGGGAGTGTGTGTGACCTGGAGCCCGGCAGGCGGGCGGCAGGCGCCCCCTGGTGGCCGCACGGGGCAGGGCGTCCTGGGGAGGCGCAGGACTCCCCGAGCCCTGGGGGCGGGTGAGGATTCCTGATTTCCAGAGGCTGGACCTGCGGGGTGGGGGGTGGGGGGCGATAGGCCTCAGGTCCCCAGCCCTGCCGCCTGCCCGTCAGCCTCACTCCCCAGGCTGGTCTCACCGCGAGGTCGACCCTCTGCCTCACTGTCAGGGTCTGCAGGGATCTCCAGGGGGGACGTGGGGGGGCAGGCTCGGGACCCCGAATCCAGCGGGAGCCGTGCCTATGAGGTGGGGGCTCGGGACCGCCCTGGCTTCTGCAAGCCCCGTCCCTGACCTCCCCTTGACAGCCTGACTCAGCTTTCTCATCCACAGAATGGGGAGGCGGTGGGAACGGGGAGATGGGTCACGTGTGTGCCCTGTGCCCAAGGGGCAAGGCGCCCGCTGACACCACCATCACGACACTGATGGGGGCACCGTGTCCCCCCGCCCCCCGCCCCCCTGTCTGCCCTCCACAGCACTTCCTGAGCTCCGACTGAAGAGCACAAGCCAGACCTTGGGGCCAGGACGGTGGCCTGCCCAGCAGGCACGATGACTTTAGTGAGAGAGCCCCGCAGGTCCGACCCGGATGAACTCTGAAGGCAGGACACGGGGTGGGGGTGGGGTGGCAGTGTCTGGGCTGATGGAGCGCCCCTGGAGTGAGCACGGCAGAGGGCACGGCACGCAAGCCGCTCTGAGCGGCCGGTATGGGGCCCTGTGGAGAGCAGAGGCCCAGTTTCGAGGGAAGCAACCGGAGAGCCTTCCCCCTCTGGCTGGGTGCTGGCCACACCGAGGGGGTCCCCTCACTGCCCCGGCCGGGGAAGACGACTGTTCACCCGCTCGGCCGAGTCCCCGCGTGCCAGCACAAGCCTGCCTCCGGCTGTGACCCCCAGCGCGAGGTCGGGGGTGCGGGAAGAGGAGGAATCGTGTCTTTTGGCAAAACATTTTTGTGAAATAAGTAAATTTATCTCAGGGCGATAGCAGAGGGAAAACGTGGCGTGAGAACACGGGGTCTGGGGGCCACCGCCCTCCGGAGCCTGATGTAAGTGCCGTCAGTTGAATAAAAGCCATAATCCAGCCCGTGGGGAGGCCGACAGCAGGATGTGGGGTTCAGACGGGGCGTTTTCCGGGGAGCAGCTCGCCTCCTGGCCGTGTGTCCGGGAGCCCCCATTAGCGCTGGCGCATGTTTATCTCTGCTTGAGGGGACAGACCGCAGTTTTGGGTGATCAGTGACGGTGGCTTGGGCTTCGGCAGGGGGACGAGAGACAGGGTCCCCGAGAGCGGCTGCGTGTTCTCAGGCATGTGGCCTTCCCTCCCCCAGAGCAGGATTTGCGGGGCACAGATCCATCCTGAGTTTTCCTTCCACCTCCGCGAAAGTTCCGGGCCGCGTGGGGGGCGGGGGGAGTGGGGAGTGCAGCATCTTGGAACAGTGCCCAGGGCGGGGGGAGACCCGCAGCCAGGAGGGCAGCTCCACCTGCACGAGGGTCCTGGCTGGGCTCAGCCGGGGGGCGGGGCCGGGAGGGGCGCGGCTGGGGGGCCTGGTGCCCTGTCCTCGGGCCCTGTCCTCGGGCCCTGTCCTCGGGCCGACCTTGCAGGTCCCAAGTCCCACAACTGGAGACAACCTCAACGGTCTCCATAGCCCTGCCTCCCCTCCCCCTCCCCCCTCCCTCCCCCTCCCCCCCGTCCCTCCCCTCCTCTGCATCTTCCTGAGCCCTCCTCTCCCTGATACCCAGGAAGGATCTGAGACCTGCCCGCCCCTGGCGCCTGGGCCACTGCTCTGGGCAGAGGCCTTGCTGGGGGTGGAGCCGGGGATGGTGGCAACAGGCCACCGGGTGCTGCTGGGGAGGGTGGGGGTCCTGGGGGGGCGGAAGGGCCCCCCAACCCTGTGTCTTCCCAGCGTGGGACCAGAGGGTTTCATCAGAGCCCTGACACCGGCGGGCGGCGCAGGGGGCGGGAATCTGCTCCTTCAGGCTCCAGGCTCCTGTGAGCCCCCCATCCTGAGCCCGGCCACCTGAGCCCGGATTACACACCGCCCCCACCTTCCCACTGAGGGGCCCCTGAGAATCGGGGAGACCCATCCGCAGGCCAGAGTGACCCCCGGCCCCTGGGGGGCCGTGACTCCCGGGCCTCTGGCCGCACACGCAGTGAGAGGGCTTGCAGAGCCTTGGGTGCCTCCACCCCAGGAAGAGACCTCTAGACCATCAAGGGGGAGTTTTCAGGGAGCCAGGGCGCGGCTCTGCAATGTCAGGCGTCCAGGGAGGGAGGCGGGGCCCTGGGCTGCGTCGCATGTGGCCTGGAGCACAGCCCCTGGGCACGTGAGGCGCAGACAGGTGGGCTCAGGCGGCAGAGGCCCCCAGATGTGGCCTGGAGGCGGCACCAGGTACACAGAGCAGGGAAACGTGGCTGCCTCAGAACCTTCAGGAAGGTGCCTTTCAATTTTCAGTTACCGAGACCACCCAGCCAGAGGGTGGCTTGGCAGGCAGTGAGGGAGCTAGAAAGGGGGGCAGGGGGCTTGCAAGCTTTGAGGCCTGCCTGGAGGAGGGGGCCTCATGTCCCTGGTGGTGTTTGGGCCACAGGCCAGGCGGCCAGCCTCAGTGAGGGTGCCCTGACCCGTGGGGCTACACAGATTTAGTGTCCAGTCGCCCTGTATTGGTAGCCGGTGATGCCGTCCATCTCCTGCAGCTGTGATTTTATGTTTCCCTTATTTTTTGTACTTTTTAAATATTTTAAATATTTATTTATTTTTGAGAGAGAGAGAGAGAGATTGAGGCAGAGGCAGAGAGAGGGAGACACAGAATCCGAAGCAGCTCCAGGCTCCAAGCTGTCACCACAGAACCCGATGCGGGGCTCGAACCCACGAGTTGTGAGATCATGACCTGAGCGAAAGTCGGACGCTCAACTGACGGAGCCTCTGAGGTGCCCTGATATTAAGTTTCCTTTAAAAGTAGATTTATTTGGGGCACCTGGGGGGCTCAGTCAGTTGAGTGTCTGACTTCAGCTCAGGTCATGATCTCGTGGTTTACGGGGTCGAGCCCCACGTCGGGCTCTGTGCTGACAGTTCAGAGCCTAAAACCTGCTTCGGATTCTGTGTCTCCCTCTCTCTGCCCCTCCCCTGCTCACGCTCTGTCCCTCTCTTTCTCTCTCAAAAATAAATAAGCATTTAAAAAATAATAGGGGCGCCCGGGTGGCTTAGTCGGTTAAGCGTCCAACTTTTGCTCAGGTCATGATCTCGCGGTTCGTGGGTTCGAGCCCCGCGTCGGGCTCTGTGCTGACTGCCAGCTCAGAGCCTGGAGCCTGTTTCAGAAACTGTGTCTCCCTCTCTCTCTGACCCTCCCCTGCTCACGCTGTCTCTCTCTCTCTCCTAGAAATAAATAAAACATTTTGAAAAAAAATAAATAAAAATAATAAGTAATAAATAAAAAAATAACAGTAGATTTATTTAAGGGTGTGGCTGCATCTGGGGGTTGGTATTGGCTGATGCCTCCATGGGGGGGGAGGGGCCCAGGTTTGTGCCGTGTGAGCGGCCTGGCCCAGAGCAGAGAGATGAAACACAAAACACACCAGCACTGATAGAGGGACGCACTCATCCCAGTGAGAATGTGGGCTGGTCAGAGGCAGTGTCAGGAAAGCGGGAGATGTGGGCGTGCTCAGAGGCGGAGGCGGGAGCGACGTCAGGGACACGGGTGGACCCCTGCCCTGGCCTGGACGCCAGCCCCCCTCCCCCATCCAGACCCAGACACTGAGGTTTGTAACGTGTCCCCGCTCTACAACATTCTCGGGAAAATTAATTTAAGTAACTCTATTCTTCACCTATAAACTTCATTTAAGAGTGTTTTATGGAAAAAAACACACACGTACTGTTCTATTCATGCACATGATGTCTGGGGGTGGCAGGAGCTCTGGAAATCGGTCAAGTTCAGTGTCGGGTCACAGTGGCTCCCTCCCCAAACATGATAAATATCCAAATAATCAAATAATCCAAATTTATGTTGCGGGACCTGGCCACCAGGGGGCGTCCCGAGGTCTTGTCTGCAATGTGGGTGTGTGAGTGTGCGAACGTGTCTGTGTGTGAGCGTGCATGTGGATGTGAGTGTGCCCGCATGCTAATGTATCTGAGTGTGCATGTGGGTGTGGGTGCAAGCATGTGAATGTGTGTGAGTGTGCATATGGGTGTGGATGTGCGAGTGTGAAACGTGTTTCTGTGGGTGTGCGAGCGTGTGGATGTGTGCGAGCGTGTGGGTGTGGGTGTACACATGCGTGTTGGTCAGTGTGTCCAGCGGCGCGTGGATGGAGAGTGTCTTACTGTATGAGCGAGTGCACATGCGAGCGTCTGTGAGAGAACACGTGCGCCTGTGCGTGCGTCTGCGTGCACTGTTGTGGTTTGGGAGCACGACTCCCACCCACCGGAAGTCCCCGCCCTCTGGGCGGCTGTCCCCCGTCCGCTCTGAGGCGGGAATCCCCCTCCCCGACCCCCAGCCTGGGTGGGAACGGCCTTGAGCGGCACAGGAGCGCGTCCACCCGTGGGCTGCTGGCCCCGAGGGCAGAATCTCCTCTTCGACTCTGTGACCCTGGCACCATGCAGGTATCCCACCCAGCGGCTGGTGAGCTGCCAGTAGGTGGGCCATGTGGCAGCGGCGCCTGGGACGGAGGCACCACCCATGGGAGCTCAGGACAGTGGTGTCCACACTGAGAGGCTCAGAGACGCAGGCTGGGCACCCCCAAGTCAGAGCTCCAAGGTGGGGCAGGGTGGCCGGGGGAGGCCTGGGGGTGAGCCTGGTCGATTGGGCCGCCTGCCGCTCTGCCCGCCCACCCCCTGGTCTGGGGGGCGCCTTGGGGACAAGGGTGGGCCAGGGGGTGCATGGCCCTGCGCTGGGTATGGGAGGGGCCCGCAGGAGCCCCGAGGGAGCTGCTCTTGTACTGGGGGCCCCAGCACCGCCAGCCGGCTGCCCGCCCGTGGGGCTCCGGCGGGAGAGGGTTCAGGGTGTGCTGGGGGGGGGCCCCCAGTCCCCGGAAGCAGCTGGCCCTGGTCCAGGGGGCTCCGCTGCGGGCCGGCCCAGGCTGCGCCCTCTCTGTTGCTGCCCGCTGCCAGCTCCCGGGCCGTGCGGCGGGCGCCTGGCTCGGGCTGTGCCGCTGCTCTGCCCTTCCTGCTTGGAAGACCTGGTAGACGGGAAGGGTGTGCAAGTTGCCACGTGGGGTGGGGTGTGCAGGGAGTGGCCGGCCCGCGTGCCGGGTCAAGCAGGCCAGGAGGGGCGGTGCAGGAACACGGCGCAGCAGGCAGAGGAGGCTCTCACACGCGTCTGCCCCTCGGCGGGCACCTCCCCGCCTCCCTGGCCTGGCCTGGGCCCAGGAGAGCCTCCGCCCGGCGCGTGTGGGGACGAGAGCGGAGACTCGCCCCCTGCGGCCGGGGCAGGATGCCGGGCTGCCGCCGGACATCACCGGGTGTCGCCGGAGCCGGGGCCACCCGCCTGCCGCTGGCCACTGCCTCTGGGTCCCGGTGCGTGAAGCGGGGGGAGCGACGGCGTGGGGAGGGCGGCCCGCCAGGGCGCTCGCAGGAGCTCCTGCAGCCCCTACCTCTGACGCCAGCAGGGGCCGGCCCCCCAGCCCCAGTAGCCGCCCGTCCCCCTGCCCACCCCCCGGGTTCCCCGGAGCCGCCGGATGAGCCCAGGACAGCCGCTGGGCGGTGAGGCAAGGCCGTCCGTCACCAGCGCGTCTCTTCCAGGACTTTCATGGGAATATTTTCAAGCTACAAATGCTGAGACGTTCGGGGCCCTCCAGGCTGCGGAGAGCGGCCTCCCGGTGAAGCTGAATTCCGTGGGATGTCCCGCCCGTGGAGGTCGGGGAGCCCCAGTGGCTGCCGGCCCAGAGGGCCCCTGAGCCTTGCTGGGTGCCCCCCGCCACGTGGAGCCATCAAGGACAAGCCTCCGCGAGTTCCCGCCTTAGGGGCTTTGCCTGCGGGCCCCTCTATCTGGAATGCTCGCCCCCCCCCACCCCGGCTCTCCACGCGCCCCCCGACCCCCCCACCGGAGACCTCCCCGGGTCCGAGAGGGCTGTGGCCTCAGGGCGCCCTGGGGCAACACAGCCTTATCAGCCTCTGACCCCCTGATAACAAAGGTGTCAGGAAGGGGACACAGACAGGGGCTGAGCGTCCTCTCTCGGGGGGGGGGGTGGGGGGGCCTCCCTGCGGGAGAGGGGCTGTGGTCGCCTCCCCCCACCCAGGAGAGCTGAGCTCGTGCCCAAGCGCGTCCCTGGGCGCCAGGTGGGGGCTGGCGGCGCCAACACGGGCACAGGGAGCCACCGCTCCCCGGGGGTCAGGGGAGAAGGCTCCTCGCTCCCGGCTCCGGTTGGTGTCACAGGGGCGGGGGGACCTTTCCCGGCCCCTCGAGACTCACTGCTGGCCTCGCACGAAGCGGGGAAGGGCCACCTGCTTGGCCTCACTCCTGTCCTTCAGGAGGCCTGTCCCCTGCCTGCCCGTGGCCCGGGAAGCGTTCTCTGGCCTGGGGGAGGAGGGCCCCGCTGTGGTCCCGTCCGGGCCCTGTGTGATGAACAAAAGACAAGCCGGAGAGAAGGGGTGGGGTTCTAACGTGCGGCCCGGCGGGCGCCCGAGTGTCACGTCTGCCCGCTCCGAGGCAGTGCCAGGCTCGGGCCGCTGTTGCAGGAGCGTGTGCCCCTTCTTAGACTTGCACTTCCTGAGACCTCACCTCGAACCCAGAGAGGGGGGCCGCGCCTCCGTCACCAGACACGCACCGCTCCCGACCGATTGGCAGCGTGCTGAACACTCCCTTGTCGTCAGGCCCCGATTTCAAACCCTGCTTCCTGGCTGTGGGGCCCTAGGCAGTCGCTCACTTCTGTTCTGTGAAAGAGGGGCCCAGCCGTGCGCCCGCAAGGCTGGGGGTGAGGCCTCAGTGCCTGGCCGCGTAACACTTAGAATCCGCCAGCGAGAGAGGCTACGGGACAGTGTCGCTGTGCCGCACCGTCCGCCACAGCGTCATCATTATCCGTAACATCATCGTCCCGTAATCGTCCCGTTCATCGTCACCTCCGCGATCAGCACCATCAGCACCGTCACCACCGTCACCACCGTCACCACCATCCTCTTAGGGCCCTTCCTGGGGCGAGTGCCTCAGCCTCCTTCCCGTCCCGCACTGGCTCTGGCCCTTGACCTTCTCCATGGTGGACGGTCAGAAATAAGAGCCTGAGTGGTCACTGAACGGAATCCTCCTCTTCAGCCTTCCATTGGCTTCTCTCTGAGCCCCCTCCCCCTGCCCATCAGAACAAACCTCCCCTGCTCCACCTCCTCTGAAGCGCTGCCTAGGCCCCGAGGCGGCCTCCTGGAGCCCTGGCCCGCTTGCTGCCATTTCCTGTTCCTGTCCCTCCGTGCCCGCTGGGGCTCGGTCCCCTCGGCTGCAACCTCCGTCCTCACCCTCCGCCGGGCGCATCCTGGGCGGGGCACGGCGGGCCCTCCGTTCTAGGCCAGCATGTGCTGCAGGGGGGGCGCTAAGTGAGCATCTGCTAGGTGCGCGCCGTCACTGCCTAAGGCCCCTGGTCCAGGGCACACAGGCCTGAGGTCCTTTGGCAGAGGCAGTGCCTGGGGGCTAGGGGTGGGCACACGTGGTCTCCAAGCTCGGGAGCATGCTTGTCACTACCCGGGGTGACCCCAGAGGCGGTGCTGGGCACCCCCCGTGGGGCAGGGCAGACAGCGAACCCGGCACCGGGGCTGTCCAGGAAAGGCTGAGCGGCTGCTCTGGGCAGCCGGTTTCCGGGGTCCCCTGCAGCGGTGGCCTGAGCACCACATGGCTCCCCAGGGAGTGTGAGGTGCCCTCAGAGGGCGGGGCCAGCCCACAGCCCCCGCTGCATCCTGAGGGGACCCTCGGCCACAGAGCGAGCTGGCGGCAGCTCCGACACGGCCCTGCCAGGCTGCACAAGAACCTCTGGACACAGCGATTCCCAGGCCAAGCCTGCGTCTGTGCCCGCGGCTCCGCGCAGACGGGGCCACCTCCTGTCCTCAGCAGACCCCTCGGGCAAGGCAGGAGTCGCAGGCAGGGGTCACCTCCGCAGCGCGCCTCCCTCTGCCAGCCCCCGGGGATTAGACCTGCCTGCAGGCAGGGGCCAGGCTGCCTGTGCTCTGCAGAAAAAAAATTTTTTTCAGAGAAAGCACGTGTGCAGGGGAGAGGAGCTGGGGGGGAGGGGAATCTCAGGCAGGCTCCCCCCTCAGCACGGAACCAGACACAGAGCTCAACCCCACAGCCCTGGGATCCAGACCTGAGCTGAAACCAAAATTTGGGTGACTAGGCCCCTCAGGCGTCCCTAGAAAATGGGTTTTACGTGGACAATCTGTGCAGAGCCCACTGTGACCCCCCACGGGCCCTGGACGGGCATGGAGATGAGACCTGGGTCATCCCAGGGGCAGAGGCAGAGGACCAGGGGGCTGGTGGGAGTCTGGGGGGCAGTGCCCGCTCTCACCCGTCCCTCTCCTTGACCTGCTCTGGTGGATCAGGACCCCTGATGGACCCTCCAATATATGCCATGTTCTGTGTGGAGGAGGGGGTCCGGGCCGCTGTGGACGCCCAGCTGCCCATAGTCGTGCTGGCACCGTGTAGGGTCCGCCGTGCGGTGGCCTCTGGGCTCAGAGCGATGGGGGCTGAGCCTGGTCCGAGTCCTGTTTCCGTGGCTCCAGTGTGCTGACCTCGCTCTCTGCCCCAGAGGACGCCTGGGGGCCAGCCGCCAGGAGGGGGCTTGGGGTGCTGGGGGGCAGCCGAGAGGCCGAGGCTGGGTCAGATTGGAGACGGGACCCTCCCCTGCTCACAGGACAGGAGGGACACGCCAGGCGCATCCTTTTCTTTTTCCCTACGTATAAATATGTATTTATATTTATAAGTACACATTTATTCGTTAAAGAGACGTAGTCTGCCTGAAAACTTATGAGTGGGGAGTTTAAATTTTTTTTTAATGTTTTACTTATTTCTGAGAGAGAGAGAGAGAGAGAGAGAGACAGCATGAACAGGGGAGGGGCAGAGAGAGAGGGAGACACAGAATCTGAAACAGGCTCCAGGCTCCGAGATGTCAGCACAGAGCCCGATGCGGGGCTCGAACCCACGAACCATGAGATCATGACCTGAGCTGAAGTTGGAGGCTTAACCGACTCAGCCACCCAGGCGCCCCATGAGCGGAGAGTTTTAAAAGCGGGCAGAGAAGTGACCATTCTTGCTGCCGGGAGGTGGGGGGAGCGGGAGGGGACTTCTAGAATGAGCAGGTCTTGCGTTCCCTTTAAGGAGGGGTATGCTGAGTGATGTGGAGGGTGTCTGGGGGGGTCCCCTCTGACCCCCTCCCTTCCTGCTCTGGCTCTGTCACCAGCCTGCTGGGGACATCAGGGAGTCCCTGTCTTCCCTGAGGCAGACCATAGCCAGGTGACTGCCCAGGGGCATGGCCACAGGGCAGGGGCCACGGGGGCCAGAAGGAGACCCCCTGGGAATGTGGCCCCTGGGAGGTGCCTGACCCTCATCTGGCCCCACATGACCCGTCTCCCAGGGCTTCAAGAGAGGCCAGAAACCCAGGTCTTCATGCTCAGTCTCCTGATTTTTTTAATTGGCAATGAATGAAAATAATTTTAAAACAGCATGTCCATTAAACAAAACACGTGAGAAGGGGCTTTAGCAGGTGGTTTTAAATTAACAACCTTACAGGGGCGCCTGGGGGGCTCCATCGGTTGAACGTCCGACTTCGGCTCAGGTCATGATCTCCTGGTTTGTGGGTTCGAGCCCCGCGTCGGGCTCTGTGCTGACAGCTCAGAGCCTGGAGCTGCTTCAGATTCTATGTCTCCTCTCTCTGCCCCTCCCCTGCCCCTTCTCTGTCTCTCAAACATAAATACACATTAAAAATTTTTAAAAATAGGGCCGCCTGGGTGGCTTAGTCAGTTAAGCGTCCGACTTTGGTTAGGTCATGATCTCGCGGTTCGTGGGTTCGAGCCCCGCGTCGGGCTCTGTGCTGACTGCCAGCTCAGAGCCTGGAGCCTGTTTCAGTCTGTGACTCCCTCTCTCTCTGACCCTCCTCTGCTCACGCTGTCTCTCTCTCTCTCCTAGAAATAAATAAAACATAAAAAAAATTTTTTTAAAAATAAATTAATTAACATCTTGCATCAGCGCCGTCCGTTTGTTACAACAAATGAACCACTATGGAGATGTTATTATTTAAAATGCTCAGGGTTGATTTAAGTTTCCTCCGTTTCTCCTCATGCCTGTTTCTGTCCCAGGATCCCGTCCAGGACCCCTCATGACATTCAGCACCACCTTCTTCCTCAGCCCCTTGGAGCTGGGGCGGCGCCTCTGGCTCCCCTGGTCTCCAGTGACCTTGACGGTCGTGAGGACTTGGCCAGGCCTTCGGGAGAAAGTCCCTTCTTTTGAGTTGGTCCAGGGACTTTCTCGTGGTCAGACCCGGGAGGGTCATCTGCGGCCTCGGGGGTGAGCGCTCTCCCGCCGGGCCCTGGGGCCTCCTGCGCGCCTGCCCTACATCACCAGTCCATGCCCGCTCTCCCCGCTGAACCCCGATGCGGCCTGGGTCCTTCCCCACACAGCCGTCCCGCAGGCCGTGGGGAGGTCGGAGAGGCCACGCCGGGGGAGCCCCCCCCCCCCGCCAGCACTGGCCCTCCGTCAGCGTTTCCCACACGTGTGTCCCCTGAGTGAAGTCGGGACAGTGAGGTGTGTCCTCGAGCCGGGCTCCCGCCGCTGAGCACCTTCCTGCTCCAGGCCTGGCGGGGAAGCGTGTGGAGGCCTGGCCGAGACCAGAGCTGGCCTCCCGGTCCAGGGGGGCTGTGGGCTTGCCTGGCCGGCTCAGAGGCGCGACACATAAGTCCAGGGACCGGGTGCCAGTGAAGCAGCCCCTCCCGCGGGCCCTAAGTCCCAGCTGGTGCCTTGGGAGGCTCCGGCTCTCCCTTCCTTCCTGCTCTGCAGCCTCGACTGGACCCTCCTTCTGGGACATTCCTCAGTTTGACCTTCCAAGGGGTGCAGCGGGATGTCCGTCCTTGCTGGCGTTTCATTGTTCCTTCCGGAAGGGTTGCGGGCCTGTCTCTGAGTTACTGGGCTGCACGCTAATCTGAGGGCGGAGCTCGGCGGCTCACGGGGCTGGGGGGGCCACTGTCGGAGGAATCCCACCGGCCCACACTTCCCTGCAGACCCCTGACCAGATTTCTGCCTTAGCAGGGCCCCCGGCGCTGGCGGCCTGGTTCCTGCCCTCCCCTCCCCTGCTGCGCCCCCACCCAGAGGTGAGCACAGACCCCTTCCTCAGTTTCCCCAGAGCACCCGTGCGGCCCATGCCCCCGCGGTTTGGGGAGGAGCACACGATGGCCTCCCAGGACGCCAGGTGCCAGGTGCTTGGTGCTCTGGTGGCCTGTGTCTCAGAGAAGAGCGTGGGGACCGGGGTCTGCAGCTCGCACAACCGTGACGGCCGCGAGTGTCCTCGTGTGTGCATGTGGCCCCAGGACTGCCGTCCTTGAGGAGACGCTGGGGCCAGTGTGGACCTGCCTGCTCTCCTGGGGACGTGAGCGCGGGCCTGCCCTCGGCGGGCAAGGGCCCCCCCCGAGGCTGTGTGGGCTGCAGGCTGTGCCGCGGCGGCCAGTGTAGGGCTGGGTGAGACGGGCGCAGAGCTGGCCTCCGCACGGCCTCCCGCCCCATTCTCCTCCCCCAGCAGCAGGGCACCCCAGGGTCCCGCAGATCCATCCACCTGTTGGCCTCCTTCCCTGGCCGGGCCGGGCCCCCCGCTAAGTGTGGGGGCTCCCCTGCCCCTCCCCAGCTGCCCCTGGGCTCTGCCCGGGCCCGGCCTGGCGGTCACCTCGTGGGTGCGTGGCCCCGTAACCTGGTGATGCTGGGGGCAGAGCCTGTGCCCAGCCTGCTGTGCCTGTCACCGAGTCTGGGCATCTTAATTACACGGTGGCGCGGGCGGGTGGTCCTCACCGGCCGCTGGGGTGCCCGCCCTCCCTGCCTCCCTGTCACGCCCACTCCCGCCTCCCCAGCCCCAGGGCGTCTTCCTCCCTCCCTTTCCTTCCCCTCCGCGCTTGCACTCTCTCTTCCTCCTCTGCCCACCCCCCACCACCGCACGTCCCCCACACCGTGCCCTCCTTTCTCTGCTTCTTACCATCCCTTCCTCTCCCTCCACACAGGCCCTCCGGGTCCCCCCGACCGACACAGCGGGCCCCTCGCCTCCCTCAGGGGGTCCCTGCTCCCCAGTGAGTGAGCCCCCCTTATAGGGCGACCAGCTACTGGCAGATGCTGAGCTCGGAAGTGATGGGGCCGGTGGCTTCCCGGTGCTCCTGGGGGCCGGGGGTCCCAGAGTCTCCTGCCCACCCTCCACGCCGGCCAGCCGGCCTGCGGCTCCGGCCTCTGCGTCCCCCTCCCCGGGCGCCTTAGTGACGACGCCGGGTGAGGGGTGCAGGTAGAGCCGCACTGGGACGCGCTCGGGGCTCCGGACGGGCTGGAGGAGGCGGCCGTGACTGCCCCTGGCACCGCTGGGACGGCTGTTCTCAGGCCCTCGGGCAGCGGGCGCGCCGCGTGGAGGAGGGGGTGGAGGCTGCCAGGGCCCCTGCCTGGCCCTCCTGGCCTGAGCGAGCAGCCGGGGAGTGACTCAGTGGATGGCAGTTTCTGGGGGTCGATGGGGAGGTGGGACCAGGCTTCGGGAGAGATGAACCAGATGCCAAGCCCCACCTGCGGCGCCGGGTGGGGGCCGTGGGCCGCGGTCGCTGTGTTCCGTGAGCCCAGAAACGCAGCCTGCGGCCGAACGGGTGCCTCCTGCAGAGGAGCCTGCCTCTCTGCGTCTTCCTCTATACAGTCTGACCAGGCCAGAGTCAGGGGCTAGAGTGGGTCTGGGGAGCCAGATGGAGCTGGGGTTGGGGGCCGGGGTGAGGCCCATAGTGTTCGGGGAAAGTTGTCTCCCCTGGTCTCTTTGTTCTTCCTCCAGAGTCCCCCTTGCTGTCTTTTCCTCCCTCCCCAGCAGCTGGTGCTGAAGAGTGGGGGGTGCTGGCAGTCATTTACACTTTAGTGAGACTTCGCCGGCCTGCTCTCTTTCCAGGGGCCCTGCAGTGGCCACTGTTTACTGTGTTGGGTACTGGCCCCGGCCTGGACGCTGGATGCCACCTGTGTCCCAGAGCCACGCAGGGCTGCCACCTTCCCTCATTTTGAAGATGAGGAAACTGAGGCTCAGATAAGTGAACTCGCCTGGAGTTTTCCTTCCACTGTGGTGGGGCCATGACCTGACCCATGACCTGACTTGGCCACCATCATTATGATGATGGCTATTCAGTGGAAAGGTTAAGATTCACTTAGGAATGACACAAAAGGCTTGGTTCCTGCATTTTCTAGGCTTTTCGCAGGCCCGTAAATGGCCTCTGGGCATCTAGGCTGTGCTGGGCCTGCTCGGGCCACAGGCCTGACTCAGCTTCCTGTGTGGCATTGACCCGGGAGGGGGCGGCTGTCCTGGCTGCCACGCCCCGGTCTGTCCCTGACCCAGCCCAGGGTGCCGCGGGCGGCCCTGAACTTCCTCCTTCCCTGCCGCCAGGCTCAGACCCGGCTATGGGGCATGTCGGGGTGCCCTGGACCCTCTGGGCTGCTGCTGCCTCAGTCCAGGGAGCCTCGAGTGCCAACCCCTCCCCTGTGTCTGGCTCAGCCCCCCCCTCCTGTCCACGCATCTGTCCATTCCTGGCCTTTAAATAGCCATGACGAGTGCCCTGCCCCTCCCCGCCCTGCCAGGTCCAGGGCGCACGCCGCAGACTTGCCCCAGAAGCCAGCCCTTCCCGCTGCCCACGGGCAGGCCGAGCAGCGAGCAGCGCTGGGGCCCGGCGGGAAAATTGCCAGAGGGCATTCTGGTGGCTGGAGGACCAGGGCGCCTGGTGGTGACCTCGGGGACGGCGGAAGGGAGGGGTGCCGGTGACAGCTCCTGGAGCCGGCGGCTCATCCCTGCCCGACCCGGGCCCAGCGCCGCTCTGTGCAAGGCCGCTGGCGCCGCGGCCGCAGGCCCGGGTCTGACGAGGGTGTGGGTGCAGGTGGGCCGGCGGGGCCGAGGCCGGCCGGGCGGGAACACTCCCCAGTTCTCCCCGACAGATCTGGCCTCGGCGTCTTGGTGCTCTGGCTCGAGGCTATTTTTAACCCCAGTGTGGTTAGAGCATTTGTACAGGAACACCACCTCCGGATCAATGCCCGCAGCTGCCCAGTGTGGACGCCGAGCGCGCCGGCCGGGCCGCTGAGGGCTGTAACCGGAACCGGTCAGCTGAGCAAGGAGGATAAATCCGGCTCCTTGGACAACTGCGTCCCGCTGGGCGTATCTGGTTACCGACGCCCACCCCCGCCTTCATACAACCCTGAAACCACGCCTGGCGCCCAGCAGCGCGGGCGAGGCGCAGGGCTCGGGCCTGGGGCGGGGAGAGGCCCTGACCCTGGCCCCACGGGGCTGCGAGAGGGGGTGCCAGGCTGGGGCCAGGGCCCCCCGGGTCGTCTGAGCACACGGGTATTTGGGGGAGAAAGCTCAGCTTCCGGCAGACCCTCCGCAGGGACTTGAGGTTAAGAGGCTGCAGAGGGGCCAGGTCCCACCTCACGGGGCGCCGAGGCCCCCGGCCCCCCGCTGCCGCTGAGGGCTTCCTGGAATAACAGGTCCGTGGGGGGCCTGGGGGAGCCCTTCGCTCCCCTGACGTGTGGGATGGGGGCTCCGTGGACTTGCACCCCCACCTCCCTGGGGAGGGGGCTCAGGTCCTTGCAGCTCTGAGTCTGTGTCCCCACGTGGTCCTCCCTGGGGCGCCCCGGAGGGGGCTGCATCCGGCACGCGGCCGCGACGCTCGATGGCACTTGGTGCTGCAGCTTCTTTGGCGTCCTCATCGTCCAGCGTCCAGCGAGGGGGCCGCGGAGGCGCCCCCACTGCCCTCCTGCAGGAAGGACACGCCCACTCAGTGACATCATTTTTAAACAGATCTCAACCTACCCTGGTGGGTGTGGCTCCCGGGGAGGGAGGACGCAGGTGGGAGCTGTGCCTGCGGTGTGGCCGTGCACGCGTGTGTGGGACACACCCACAGGCTCTGGGAGGGGGAGGGGCCCGAGGGCCTCGGTGGGGTGCGCGGGAGGCCCACTGCGTGCGGTATAGCCTCTGGCTTTGCTGGGTCAAAAAAGCACGTGCACACACTGTCTTTGCAGAATAAAAACCTGGTGGGAACAGGGCGGCGACAGTAACAGTCCCGCCAGTGCCAGCCCCTCCCGGGCCCTCCCGCTGCCCCTGTGGTGCCCGGCCCCTCCCGTCTGGGTGCCAGCCACCCCCCCACTCCCCCTCCTCCGGCATCCGACTGGGCACGTCCAGCTCGTGTCTCTCCCTGGGGACGGGGGGGGGCACTGCCCAGGGTCCTGCCCACCTGGGGTGGGGGGTGCGGACATGCACCCCAACCTGGCGAAGCTGGGGGGGCGCTTGAACGTCTCAGGTGTGACATGCTTCATGTGTGGCAGGACGTCTTTCTGCAGCCTGTGACTAACGTCATGGTCCCCTCCCTGAGGGCTCCGGGAGGCTCCGCGCGTGCCCACGGCCACCCCCACAGAGAGTCCAAGCTCTCACACTGTGTTCTCAGCCTCTGTCCTGGGACTGTGTCTGTTAGTGTGTTCAGAGGGGACCCCATCCTCGCCCCCTGGTCACAGTGCCCGTAGGGGAGGTCCCAGGAGCACCGCGCGGCTCAGGGAGGAAGCAGATTAACGTGCGCTGGATGGAAATGAGCAAAAGTCCGCAGGGCCACCAACGCTCACTTCCTCCAGGCCCGGGAGGCAGGTGCACAGGTGGGGCAGAGCCACTGGGGGCCGCTGTCAGGTGCAAACAGCAGGTGCCGGCCGGCGGCCGATGTGCCCACCCTGCTGGGCGGCCCACGGGGTCTGCGGCCTGGGGTCATGGTGCCCCTGGCGCGGCCTGCAGAGTCAAAGGCCACAGAAGGCACAGTGTGGGGACCTATCCAACAGTAAACCCCTTAAAGCCGGGGCTTCTTATGCTGCGGGCACAGCCATTTACTCTAAGTGTTGATGTCACACGTGGCATCAGATTTTTAGTGGCCATTGAGTCGATGATACAATTACGCCAAGTGAGAGTACATGGTGTGTGGTCACCTCAACTGCCGCCAGAGGAAACAGCGCACAGGAGCCCCAGCCCGGAGTCAGGGCCCCTGCTGACCCTCCGGCCGGAGCCACGAAGCTGCCACCACGCTGGGCAGAGGTCAGGAGAGGACTCGACTGTGTCATGACCGCTTTGGTGTGAGTCTGGTACCCCCAGAGCACACGTCCAGGCTGGCACGGGAGTGGCCAGCGTGAGGCATCGGGGGGCGGCCCGGCCAGTGCAGGACGGGGCGCAGCAGCCCCCTGGCACCTCAGCCTCTCAATTCCCGCACAACCGGGCCGTCGGGAGATCCTGGGAGCTCAGGGCCGCTGACCCTCGCAGGCCGGAGCTGCCACATCCACGGACGAGCTTTGTCCACACACTTCTGGACTCGGAGCCTGTCACACTGGGAGCTGCCTGCTGACAGGGGCAGCTCCCCAGCCTAGTGGGGCTGGGGGGCGGGTCCCCAGTGCGCAGGGGTGGAGGAGGGTCGGGGAGGGGCTGGGAGTAGGAAGGGTGCAGGTCCCAGTGTGCAGCGGTCAAGGGGGATAGGTCCCAGTGCGCAGGGGGTGGAGGAGGGAGGGCGGGAGGGGCTGGGGTAGGGGGTGCAGGTCCCAGTGTGCAGCGGTGGGGGATGGAGTCCCAGTGCGCAGAATTGGGCGGGTCCCAGCAGGGCTGGGGTGGCGAGTCCCAGTGTGCAGGGACTAGGGGAGGGGGACTGGTCTCTGCAGAGGGGCGGGGAGTGAGGCGGGTCCCAGTGAACAGGGGTGGAGTAGCGGGTCCCAGTGCGCAGGGGCTGAGGGAGGGGGTGCAGGTCCCAGTGAGCAGGGGGTGGGGGGTGGGCCCCAGTGCGCAGGGGCTGGGGAGGCGGGGGGTCCCTGGTGTGGGGGTGGGCGGGTCCCAGTGAACAGGGGTGGGGGAGCAGATCCCAGTGCGCAGGGGCTGGGGGAGGGGTGCAGTCCCCCAGTGCGCAGGGGTGGGGGTGGGCCCCAGTGCGCAGGGGCTGGGGGAGGGGGACGGAGTCCCCAGTGTGCAGGGGTTGGGGGGTGCGTCCCAGTGCGCAGGGGCTGGGGGAGGGGGCGGGCCCCAGTGAATAGGGGTGGAGGGAGGTGGGTCCCAGTGTGCAGGGGCTGGGGAGGGTGCAGGTTCCAGTGCACAGGGGTGGGGGTCCCAGTGCTGAAGGCTGGGGGAGGGTGCAGGGTCCCATTGTGCAGGGGTGGAGGACAAGTCCACAGTGCTGGGGGGCGGGTCCCAGGGGAGGGGCTGGGGGAGGTGCAGGTCCAGGTGTGCGGGGGCGGGCGGATCCAAGGAGGGCTGGGGAGGGGGTGCAGGTCCAGGTGTGCGGGGCGGGGGAGGGTCCCAGTGTGCAGGGGTGGAGGGTGCAGGTCCAGGTGTGCGGGGGCGGGGCGGGTCCAGTGTGCAGGGTGGAGGGCGACAGGTCCCAGTGTGCAGGGCGGGGGCGGGTCCCAGGAGGGGCTGGGGAGGGGGTGCAGGTCAGGTGTGCGGGGGCGGGGAGGGTCCCAGTGTGCAGGGGTGGAGGGGTGCAGGTCCAGGTGTGTAGGGGGGCGGGGCGGGTCCCAGTGTGCAGGGTGGGCGACAGGTCCCAGTGTGCAGGGCGGGGGCGGGTCCAGGAGGGCTGGGGGAGGGGATGCAGGTCCAGGTGTGCGGGGCGGGGAGGATCCCAGGAGGGGCTGGAGGGGGAGGGTGCAGGTCCAGGTGTGTGGGGGGCGGGGGCGGGTCAGTGTGCAGGGTGGAGGGGACAGGTCCCCGGCAGGCGGGGAGGATCCCAGGAGGGGCTGGGGGAGGGGTGCAGGTCAGGTGTGTGGGGGCGGGGGTGGGTCCCAGTGTGCAGGGGTGGAGGGGACAGGTCCCAGTGCGCAGGGGCGGGGCGGGTCCCCGGGAGGGGCTGGGAGGGGGTGCAGGTCCAGGTGTGTGGGCGCGGGGGCGGGTCCCAGATGTGTGCAGGGTGGAGGGGACAGGTCCAGTGCGCAGGGGCAGGGGGCGGGTCCCAGGAGGGCTGGGGAGGTGCAGGTCCAGGTGTGTGGGGGGCGGGGTGGGTCCCAGTGTGTGCAGGGGTGGGAGGACGGAGTCCCAGTGCGCAGGGGCAGGGGGCGGGTCCCCAGGAGGGGCTGGGGGAGGGGGTGCAGGTCCAGGTGTGCGGGGGTGGGGCGGGAGGCGGGTCCCAGTGCGCAGGGCCGGGAGGGAAGCGGGTTCTAGGAGAAGGAGAACGCTCACAGCAGGCCCCCTTCCTCCTTCCGGGCTGTGCACAGCCGGGGCGCAGACCCTCCGAGGGGACCAGCAGCGCCCAGGGTGCTGACCTGCCCCTCACGAGCCCCTCCTGACCTCCCCCTGTCCCCACCGCGGGCTCCCTGCCCTGGGGGAGGGGCGGGTTCTGCTGGGGGCGGGGACTGCGCGCCCGTGGGACTGACCTGGCCCCGCACCTGAAAGCCCCGGGGCAGCTGCCGGGGAGGGGGGCGCAGCGGGGAGGGGGACTCTGGTATTCGGGACGCAGGCCGAGGAGGCGGCTTCCGTCCCTGCTCAGGAAGGCTGTCCGCCCTCCCAGGTGGGGGCCCGGCAGTGTGCTCCGGCCTCCATGAACACCAGGCCACTCTGCTACCCACCCCCCACTCACCCCGCTGCACCCCCACCCCGCACCCCGCTGCGCCCCCACC